>JBBDHG010000472.1:0-172500 GCA_037951165.1 Lophius americanus
TAAGATGCTCAAACTAAATACCGGCTGTGATTGCTCAGTTGATGAGTGTCTGTCTGCTTCGATCGCTCTCTCTCGCTCTCTCTCTCTCTCTCTCTCTCTCTCGCTCAGCAGCTATCGGTTGTTTTCTCATTTTTCCCCCCTAGTCAGCAAAAAAAAAAAAAAACACCTGCAGCAGCAGCCGGGTGACTTGCCTCGGCACGTCGGCCCCGACGCTCGCTCAAACCGACGATAAGTACACAGGAACGCTGCCAAGTCATTCGTCAAGCTGCCGAGGGTTCGACACAAATTGGTACCAAATGAAAAAATGTTGTTGTTGTTTTTCAATTTAAGTCCAAGGAAGTAAATATCTCATAACTAGAGTTCTAGGAGTTGCACGCCTTTAAGAGGATTTTTAAACATATCATGAGACCAGCTCCTTATAATTATTATTATATCTTATTAATGAGGACATCCAGTGGTTGAGTCTGCGGACTATCCCACTGGGCACACAACGAGGTGGTTGGTGGGTAAAAGCTTTGAACCGCCGTTCTGTCTGTTTAAGCACGCCGTCCAAGATGTCGTCTCAGTTTGTTTTGTTTTTACCAGCGTCCACTGATGAGCCATAAGATTATAACCACCTGTAGGCGAAGTCAATACTATTGATTATCTGGTTACCATGGCTACCTGTCAGTGGGGGCGATACATTAGGGAGAAGTGAATATTTTGTCCCGAGGTTCATTTTGGATTCAAAAAAATTGTTCTGAGCGACTTTGATAAGAATTACACTGCGATGTCCAGAGGACTGGATCAGAACATCTCCAGTACTGTAGGTCTTCTCGAGTGTTCCGTGTCTGCCATGGTTAGAACCTACCAGGGTGGCCTAAGGATGGTGAACTGGTATACTGTGGCCACGGGATGATGGGCGTCAAAGGCTCAAAAAGAGAGTTAATGTTAGCCTGAATTGTCTGATCCCACAGATGTAGCATGAGTTTTTGAAAAGGTTAATGCCGGTTCTGAGCGAAAAGGTTCTGTTTTGGTGGCAAAAGTGGAACCAAAGACAATTTTAGGCGGGTGGTTTTAATGTTGTGGCTGATCAGTGTATAGTTCATTCCCGACCATGCTGGTGCTACATCACACATGAATCTTCTTCTTCCTCTATAGTTTGTATGGAAATGAGGAAGTTACAAACAGTCTTTTGTTCAGATCAAACAAACTTTTCCATCAATTAAAAAAGTCATTTTATTTTTGTTTACTTATTTGTACAAACATTTCCGTCCAAGGACACAGAGCACCCGCTGCTGTTGATAGACCATAATAACCTGTATCACACGTGAACGTATGAAAACTGACCGAGGAGCTCCACGGAACGCCACAGGAAGTCTTTTCTACCGATGACCCTTAACCCGCCTAACTCCTCCCCCCTCAGGAAGTTTATTATCATGCTGTTGTTCTTGGTTTACATTTGCTTCTTTTACCTTCTCACTTATTTATGAGACTTTAAACTTTAAAGTATCATTAAAGTTTAAAGTCTTTACTGACTCATTGTCTTAACTTATCCTGTGTTATCTCATCTTATCGGTCCCTATATTATCCTCTTACATGTTCCTTTCTTATCTTATCTTACCTGTATCTTACTTGTATTTCATCTTATCTAATCCTATCCTATCTTATCCGTTCTTATCTTATCCGTTCTTATCTTATCCCATCTTACATGTTCTCTTCTTATCTTATCAGATCTTATCTGATCTTATCAGATCTTATCTGATCTTATCTGATCTTATCTAGTCTTATCTGATCTTATCTGATCTTATCTGATCTTATCTGATCTTATCTGATCTTATCTAGTCTTATCTGATCTTATCTGATCTTATCTGATCTTATCTAGTCTTATCTGATCTTATCTGATCTTTCATCTGATCTTATCTTATCTTACCTGTATTTATCTTATTTTATCTCATCTTTTATCCGATATTGTTTTCTTTTTTTTATACTATCCTATCTTATCTTATATACTCTCATCTTATCCTATCTTACATGTTCTTTTCTTATCTTATCTTATCTCATACTACCCTGTCTTGTCTTATATTATCGTATCCTGTCTTATTTTATCTTATCTTATCCTATCTTATCTTAACTGTTCTTATCTTATCTTATCTTATCTTATCTTATCTCATACTACCCTGTCTTGTCTTATATTATCGTATCCTGTCTTATTTTATCTTATCTTATCTTATCTTATCCTATTTTACCTGTTCTTATCTTATCTTATCTTATCTTATCTTATCTTATCTTATCTTATCTTATCTTATCTTATCTTATCTCATACTACCCTGTCTTGTCTTATATTATCGTATCCTGTCTTATTTTATCTTATCTTATCCTATCTTATCTTAACTGTTCTTATCTTATCTTATCTTATCTTATCTTATCTTATCTTATCTAATCTTATCTTATCTTATCTTATTTTGTCTTATTTTATCTTATCTTATCTTATCTTGTGAAAATCACTCTTAGGTTTTATTGTATTTGAAGTCATGTCTATTATGGAGTTTGTAAACCCCATTATATCTCGCCGCAGATTTGCCTAAAGCGGTGGATCCCGGATTTTCTTTTCTTCATTTTCTTCAACATTTTGAGACGGAGGCCGAATTTCAACATTTTCTTCAATTTATCCGGGATTAAAACTAAACGGATGTGTTGATAATTGTCATTTGTAGGAGGTCGGGATCTATAACTGGGGGAAATTTGGTTGAAATGAAAGTGTGGATCCGTTCATATTTATACCCAGATCTATCGAAAGTTCGGTCAGAAAGACTATCCTCTTGCACACCCGAGCCGTAGTTACAGCTCACTCAATTCTATTATTCTCACCTTTCACACATGCTCAGTCTGAGTTACCTGCTTCTTAGTCTGAGTTACCTGCTTCTCAGTCTGAGTTACCTGCTTCTTAGTCTGAGTTACCTGCTTCTCAGTCTGAGTTACCTGCTTCTTAGTCTGAGTTACCTGCTTCTCAGTCTGAGTTACCTGCTTCTTAGTCTGAGTTACCTGCTTCTTAGTCTGAGTTACCTGCTTCTCAGTCTGAGTTACCTGCTTCTTAGTCTGAGTTACCTGCTTCTCAGTCTGAGTTACCTGCTTCTCAGTCTGAGTTACCTGCTTCTTAGTCTGAGTTACCTGCTTCTCAGTCTGAGTTACCTGCTTCTCAGTCTGAGTTACCTGCTTCTTAGTCTGAGTTACCTGCTTCTTAGTCTGAGTTACCTGCTTCTTAGTCTGAGTTACCTGCTTCTTAGTCTGAGTTACCTGCTTCTTAGTCTGAGTTACCTGCTTCTCAGTCTGAGTTACCTGCTTCTCAGTCTGAGTTACCTGCTTCTCAGTCTGAGTTACCTGCTTCTCAGTCTGAGTTACCTGCTTCTTAGTCTGAGTTACCTGCTTCTTAGTCTGAGTAACCTGCTTCTTAGTCTGAGTTACCTGCTTCTTAGTCTGAGTTACCTGCTTCTCAGTCTGAGTTACCTGCTTCTTAGTCTGAGTTACCTGCTTCTTAGTCTGAGTTACCTGCTTCTTAGTCTGAGTTACCTGCTTCTTAGTCTGAGTTACCTGCTTCTCAGTCTGAGTTACCTGCTTCTCAGTCTGTTACCTGCTCCTCAGTCTTGGGCATCAATTATCCATCCAATCACTGTGTCACAGCCTCATCATTCATCAGACTCAGTGGCGTCATCTGCCATCATCTCGAGTGTCTAGACTCCGAGTGTGTGTGTGTGTGTGTGTGTGTGTGGGGGGGGGGGGGGTTCCCATGCTGCTCCTCAGGGCAGACCCTTCGATCCTAATCTCCCCTAAGAGTCTGAGCGTCAGAGAATTTCTAATAGGCTAATTATCGCACATCAGCTGTTGTAATAAATCACTCATATTTTTTTCATTTTTGGTCTTCTCTGATTGAAATAAATGTATATAGGAGGAAAGACGGTCGGTGTTCTGACTTGACTTGTCGGAACTTTTATAAACTTTTTTTTTTACTTTAATTATTATTATTAGCATTTTTTTTTATGTCAACGGTATTGTTTTTAACATTACGTCTATCACGTTTCATCCAATCAACTAACATAGATTCATCCTCATGTCCACTCCTAAATAAAACCTTTGGAAAAAGTTTTTATGTAGGAAAAACATAAAACCTTCATTTTTTTATGTTTTTATGTTTTTTTTTATGTGGTTAAAAATGCCACTGTTTTTAAAAAAAATGTTTTATTGTTATTTCTTTCCTTTTGTTTATGTGCGTTAAGAACGTTTGCTTAAGTTGTGATTTGGTGGTAATTAAAATAAGGTTTATAGAGGGCCAAGGTCACTTCTTGGCGGGCCGAGACCAATTATCAAATTTTAAGTAAATAAATAAAATAAAAAAATAGTATAAAAAAAAGAAAAGAAAATTAAGAAAATGAGATGAGCTTTTCCCATTTCACCAGAGCGGCTTCTCCTTCCTTTATGATTTATTTAAACCCTTTAATGTTCTCACCAAGAAACCTTTCTGAGACATCATTCACTCTGAGAAGCTTTCCACGAAAAAACACTTATCGAATAATTCCATGATACAATTTTGTATTTCATGGGAAATAATCCATTTTAATTAAATTAGCTCAAACTTTGAGTGTAATCAAGTTACATAATTCTGTTTAATAAGTCCCCACATGTTTTAATAAAACCAAAAAATCCGACTTATCGACCACGACTGGTTAACGCCATTTTCCTCGGTGGCCACTTTTGGCCTGTGGTGCCGCCCCAGGGCTCCATCCTGGGCCCCTTACACTTCCCATTCACATTCATATTCTTATTAAATAGCATAGCATGATGGAGATGTTACTGTTTATTCAAATGTGCTCATTAAGCGGCCTGAACTGATAGCTGATGAGGTATTAGTTAGCGATAAAAGCTGCGATAATAAAACTAGTTGGAAATACGTGGCTCATGTGAAGGTTGGTGGTCCGAGCCCCGACCCCTGCGGTATCACCAATGTGTTTGGGGCTGATGAAAATAGAAAAAAGCCGCCACATAAATACAGTCCATTTTCCATTTACCATTTAAAATATAAGCTATTCTCTTTTTTTTTCAATTCATTCAAACAAAAATAAGTAAGAAAATAAGAAAAAAAAAAAAGTAAGAATAATCAAAAAACTTTTTTGCAGTGTGTTTCAGTGCTTCCAACTTTGAATCAACAACATTTACTCACGTCCGGTTCTTTTCTATCACATGACCTCAGTCCCTTATCACGCTCCTGGTTCCCTCCGGTCCCTAACGGCCGCCCGCCCTGATATAAAACACACAATGGCGGCGAGGAGGGTTCCACTCACCTGTAGCTGCTTGTACCTGCCGTCGGTCCCGCGGCCGTGTGCAGGCAGAGAATGGACGTAGAAGAAAAGCTGCAAAGACAAGACGCTGCTGCAGAACAGGACGGGACGCATCTTCTGGCGGAGAGTGAGCAGAGCAGACAGAGGCTGGCGGGGTTGACGCTGCGCAGCGAGCAGACAGACGCTGGCGATGGCGAGAGTGAGTCTGCAGAGGCGTGACGACTGCAGCAGGAACCCACTTTGGTATTCCCTCTCTTCCACCTCAAATGACTCTCTTTTTTTTCTCCATGTTTTTTTTTCATGACTTTTCAAGGCCGGGACTTTGCGGCACACTTTATTTGACCGCTTTCTATCTACAAACGCCACTGCCGCCAAAAGCACTGCAAACGTTTTCCACCGCAAACGATGTGTTTTTGTGTGTATCTGGTTCTAAACTGTGTCGGGTCTTCAAACTAAAATTTAACGTCAAACCAACACAAAAGTCTTGAGTGGTCATTTTATTTGATAACCTTCATAAATCCACCAGCCATTTCAAACGAGGACTCAGAATGAACTCGCTGATTCTTCTTCTTCGGTTTCTTTCTTTCTTAAGTTGAAGGTGAAAAGACCAGAAAATAAATCAAACCTTAATTCTGACTCCAGATTCGAAACCTGTCGCCATGTTAGACACGCAGTGAACCCAGATGGAAGAGGTTGAGAGGTAGGAGAGACAGGCTGACATGTAAATGACGTACAGAAGACGCCCCAGGGGGCCGTTGGGTTCAGAGTTCATGTTCTGGTGATCCATCATCCACTGCGTTCACCTTGAAACGAGGCTGAACAATCTTGGATCTACTGAGTTCAGACACAATATGCCGTGGAAGTGGAAAACTGTGACTAAAGTAAGTCTTTCATCGTCACACAAAGTCACACCAACCAACTGCATGTCCTCTCTCTTCACATCCAGAAACCTCCTCTTTGCTCCTCCCCTTCTTCTCCTGCAGCTCCATCCCCAGCATCCTTCTACCAGTAGGTCCACTATCCCTCCTCTTCTTCACGGGTCAGAACATCTCAATCTGTCCTCAAGTCTTTTTTAGCTGTTTGTTTGTTTGTTTGTTTGTTTGTTTGTTTGTTTGTTTGTTTGTTTGTTTGTTTGTTTGTTTGTTTGTCTGTGAGCAGGATTATGAAAACACTTCAGGGTGGATTTGCATGAAATGTTACCGAGAAATAGGTTTGGCAGATCCTAAAGTTATTCAATTTTGGTGATTGATGTTGCATGCTTCGCAACATTTCACTTTCACTTCAGTTTCTCTGTTCAGCCCACTGAGCCCCACACCAAAAAGAACACCCGTCCCTCTCTATAGCCTCCCTCAACTCCTCCGAGATATTATGTACACTCACCTCTCTGGTTTCCGCCATGACAGGCACCAAAAACCCTCTGGCTAAAAGCAGCTAGCAACCACCACTGGACAAGATGTGGATCTTTACAGTACCGGTACCAGCCGCTTGAAGTAACCATCACTCACACAAACATTCTAAAATAGATAACAGAAAGATTCTAAGCTGATGATGAAGGTGCGCCACAGTTCTATTGGACGTCTATGGAGTCCATGTATGAACAGAGCCGATATCGACTGACGTCCCAGAGGGAGAACCAGGTAAGGTTCTGGAGAACACGGTTTCTCACCCCATCAGAGGGGTGCGAGGAATAAATACGGCCCAAGTGTGCAAGGGTATCGTCTTCCTGACGTGAACTTGGGTGTCTCCAAGAAGACTCCAAGAAGGCGGGACACATGCCTTAGCGTAAGACAACAGTCTTATGTCGGTGAGTTTTCCCAGACCAGAACCAGAGCTATGCGTAGAGTTAAGGCCAAATCGCTCTAGGTACCAATCCATCTGGGTTTTTTCCCCACCTGAAGACTGACAAGTCCCTAAATCCAAGAAGCCTCCTTGAGTTGATCCCGGCCCCCATCGGGGAGGCGTCATAAAGGTCTCTATTCCCATTGAGGTGGTGACCGTCGGCCCTTTTGAGATGTCATATAAACGTAACGGTGACTATCGTGACCGTTACGTTTCTGTACAGTTCAGGTCTCGTTGTTTGCGCAACACTTTCTATCCAGTCTACAGAAGGGTTTGCGACATGCGTTGTCGGAGGCCGGTGTTCGTCCGCGACGCCGCAGATGACGCCATGAAAGAACTCCTTCTGTTCTTCGGCGGCCCAATCGGCCGCCAATCCTTCTCTTAGTTCCTAGAGGGTCCGATGGATCAAGCCTCCGGGAGGATGAAAGGGTCGTGAGCCCACAACGTGGTGGAGAGTTTGGGTGGAAGAGTCGTCGGGACATTAGCCTTCGCTCAGACTTCATTGTTATAGTGTTGGAGAAACTGTTAGCGCAGGTTTTCCTGCTTAGCGTCTTTTTTTATTATCAACTAAAGAGTGTTCTAGTTTTGGTTTGTATAAAGGCAGCTGGTGTTTGCAACGGGGTTGTAGTTAGCCGGTTGTCCGAATGTTGATTGCTAGGCGCCATACCTTTACGATAATTCATTCTTATGTTTAATGTATCAAATATTAGCGGTACGTATTTTATAGCATGCTAACTTGTTCCTTCCCTTATCCCTGGACATTAACAGTCACCCTTTTGAGATGATGTCATAGAAATGAGGGGGTGACTGTCGGCCCTTTTGAGATGTCATAGAAGGGAAGTGGTGACCGTCGGCCCTTTTGAGATTTCCCATTTAAGTGGTAAGAGTTCCTGTGTTGGAACCGGTCCAGGTGGATCCTTCTTTTATAAGTAAGGCAAGTGTATCTGTACGACACCGATCCCAGAATGTGTTATAATTATTTCCCATGTAAAGTCACATATTATGGTATCGCTGCCACAGCTGCACATCCTACATCTTATCAGTAACTGCAAAACCACTTCATGGGTCACTTTCTAACGTTGTACCCACATGGACCTTAGCACAAGGAAGAGCTGGATTGATTTAGGGAAAGGTTGGTTGTATATATCCGACACCTCCGATATTGTTCAAGCCGTCGTTCTGGGTGTGAAAGTAGAAAATAATGCTGATTCTTACAGCAACTTTTTGCCACATTTAGCTTTAAATCTTTAAATATAACATCTAAATCTAAATTACATCTAAATGTTGTCT
Organism: Lophius americanus; assembly: GCA_037951165.1. Classification (NCBI taxonomy): domain Eukaryota; kingdom Metazoa; phylum Chordata; class Actinopteri; order Lophiiformes; family Lophiidae; genus Lophius; species Lophius americanus. Next base: position 8,442 of record JBBDHG010000472.1, read on the forward strand.
CTGAATCTAAATGTAAATATTAAAACTTTATGTTACATATAAATCTAAATTAACTCTTAGTCCTAAATACTTAGAAAACACGCAAATTTTACGCAGACGTCATCGGAAGTACCAAAAATAAAAGCACAATGAGGAGAACCACTTGGACCCGCTAAAAACATATAACTTGTTCCAACGGCCCAACAACAAACCACGGATGGTCAAAATGACTCGGTTAAGTCACATGCTTTTGGGTTCTTCGGGTAGACACGACATTGGCTAGCAAAAAAGTCGGGCTAGCCAACAAGGAGTCTGTGACGTCAACCCAGGACCTTTGTGGTTTCTCTTAAGGGCCCGTTTTTAGGGGCCAGGGCTGGTCCCAGTCCACTACCGGCCAAGAACTCCCATCAGAATCTGACTCGGTGTAAAACGGGCCTCATTTCCTGACTATAGTATCGAGCCTTTGTTTTGGTTCTTCCGCTGACGTCATCATATTGTCATTATATTTGCATTTGAACTAAATGTGTAAAAATGCTGCTGCTAAAATCAGCGTCTTGTACTTTTACAAACGGCGCCCCCCGAACGTAATTTAAAACCCCCGGCCATTGGTCCCATTTAGACCAGCCCACCCTGGAAAGGAAGAGTTCAGTCAGAGAACAGGATTGTTTGTAGGAGCTAGAGATAGATGCTTTTAATTCATTTACTGACTCAATCAGGGTTTTAACGTAAACACTGATGTGACGTCTCTCCAGCCAGTCAAACGAGTCAGAGTGAAGAAAGTCGCAGGCGCCGCAACTTTTCACAGTGAGTATGGAACAGAACAGTGGGTCCAAACAAGGTGAGGTGCTGTTACCTTCTTTGCTCTGTTCTCCAACCGTTGTGTTAACATGTGAAGAAACAAAAGACATATTTTATATATATATATATATATATATATATATATATATATATATATATATATATACTAGGAACACTAAAACACTAGGGACATTAAAAGGAAATTCAAATCCACTGAGAGCAAGAGAGAAGATTCGGTGTGAATGCACCGGAGAGAAAACACACTGTCGTCAGCAGTTATAAACACAAACATTACACTGACATCAGCAGTTATAAACACAAACATTACACTGACATCAGCAGTTATAAACACAAACATTACACTGACATCAGCAGTTATAAACACAAACACTACACTGTCATCAGCAGTTATAAACACACACACTACACTGTCATCAGCAGTTATAAACACAAACATTACACACCGTCATCAGTTATAAACCCAAACATTACACACTGTCGCCAGCAGTCATAAACACAAACATTACACTGACATCAGCAGTTATAAACACAAACACTACACTGTCATCAGCAGTTATAAACACACACACTACACTGTCATCAGCAGTTATAAACACAAACATTACACACCGTCATCAGTTATAAACCCAAACATTACACACTGTCGCCAGCAGTTATAAACACAAAAAATACACTGTCATCAGCAGTTATAAACACACACACTACACTGTCATCAGCAGTTATAAACACAAACATTACACACCGTCATCAGTTATAAACCCAAACATTACACACTGTCGCCAGCAGTTATAAACACAAAAAATACACTGTCATCAGCAGTTTTAAACACAAACATTACACACCATTATCAGTCATAAACCCAAACATTACACACTCATCAGCAGTTATAAACACAAACATTACACTGACATCAGCAGTTATAAACACAAACACTACACTGTCATCAGCAGTTATAAACACAAACATTACACACCGTCATCAGTTATAAACCCAAACATTACACACTGTGGCCAGCAGTTATAAACACAAACATTACACTGACATCAGCAGTTATAAACACAAGTATTACACACTGTCATCAGCAATTATAAACACAAATGTTACACACTCTTTTCAGCAGTTATAAACACAAACAGCACACACTGTCATCAACATTTTTAAGCACAAACACAAAACACTGTCATTATCAGTTATAAACACAAACACTACACACTGTCAGCAGCAGTTATAAACTGGGGTAGGTTTTGGCCCTTGGCGGATGTTTGCGCTCTCTAGGCCTGACGTAGTAGAGGTTTTCGTGTGTAAAAACGTGGGCAAACCTGATATCACCTATAATTAAGTGATCAGCTGATCTACTAACGGACGATAGTGTCGGTCAAACAGGCAGAATAACAGCCGCCTTGCATTTCCCTTAATGAATTTGCAATATCGCATGTTTCTACCCGAATGCGCAAAATACTGGGAGGATAGGATGCTATGAGGTTAGATGTGTTAAATTAGCACACGCAGTGTGATTTACGAAGCCATGATAAAAATTGTGGTGCTTTTGATTGTGTCAGTATTGAACATGTTTGAAAAGAAGGTGATAAACAGCACAGCGGTGCAAACAGACACAGCTTGGTATACTGAGAAGCCGGTTCCGCCGTTTGGATGGCGCTGAAGGAACTTTGCTATATAGCCCGGAAAAAAAGTTGTAAATTTTAGTTGCTGTATGTTTGACAACATTACCAAACATAACGGGTCGGAGCACAGTGTGATGGCTGTGCGGGCTACGGGTTCTCCCCCCTCTCCGTTTCCCAGCTGTTCCGTTGTGCGAACTTGTTTTGGTACCGCTTGGATTGAGACGCCACCACTGCCTAAAGCCCTTCTTAGATCCCTCTTGCTGGGGCACTGATGGCCATTGTTAGACCAGATCCAGCATTGACCAGCTGCCTGCTGAACCTCTGTGGCTGCCCAGCTGCCTGGTGGTCCTCTGTGGCTGTCCAGCTGCCTGGTGGTCCTCTGTGGCTGCCCAGCTGCCTGGTGGTCCTCTGTGGCTGACCAGCTGCCTGGTGGTCCTCTGTGGCTGACCAGCTGCCTGGTGGTCCTCTGTGGCTGCCCAAACAAGGTGACATCTGAGAGTGAAGGTAGGAGCCCACAGGTGGACTAGATCTGATGCAGAAGATCTGGAAGGGATTGGAGACAGCAAGGTAGTGACAGGGGAGAATGTAGCTAGCTAACATAGAATGGACGTATGTAGGATGACTGGAGGTGCAAGAGAAGAGCCCAAGATCAAATGGTGGACGTGGAAGAAGGACCACTGCAGGATGAACTTCAGGGAGGAGTTGAAACGGGCTGTAGGGAAGGTCTGCCGGATGATTGGGCAATTACGGCAAATGCGTTAAGGTAGAGCGACAGTAAGGCGATAGAAGATAAATAGACTTGGTGGTGGAATGAGGAGGTCCAGGAGAGCATACACAGCACAAGGTTAGCGAAGAAGAAGAGGGACAGCACGAGAGATGAAGAAAGCTGTTGGGCGTTCCAGAAGATGCAGAGTCACAAGGTGAAGGCTGATGCAGCAAAGGGTAAGAGGGATGGATAGAACATGCAGTTGGTTGCGGTGACAGAGGAAGTCTTAGGGCACATGGGAAGATGGAAACAGATAATTGGCCATGGAGATTCCCAAAAGGAACATTCCCTAAGAAGAGGAACAAGTTGAAGTTTGGGATATGAATCAGCGTTTTTAAATTGTTTAGTTTATAGAAGTTGAAGGACGTCCGCTCTAGTTGTCTCCGTCTAATCGTGTCTCTCACAGTCCCACAGTACGTGCAAAAAAGATGAAAAAGACAGAAACAGGACATCAGTGTCTAAAAACGCAAAAGGATATTAAGCTACTGAAGAATTCACGACGTTTACTACGTTGTACAAATGTGGTCGGAGCGCCAACTCATTTAAAAGTTCATCTTAAGAGCCGTCAAAAGCATGTCGATGAAGAAGTAAGAAAAGTACTCATTATATCGTGATGCATTGAAAATGTAAAGTGTTAGAGATATTTCCAGTACTTGTACTTGTACTTGTACACCATTCAAGTACATGTACCACACCATACATACATATTTTTGACCTGAGAAGAAAAAGAAAATGGAAGAGCTGATGGAGCAACTGATTCCACAGATGGAAACTGCGATCGCGAACTCTACCTGCTTTTACGTGACGACCTGTCCGACTCCCCACCGCCACGACATTCTCCGTCATCTGTCCTTGCCGAGATGGAGTTCAACTCCCTGCTTCAGTCGGGAGATTTTCTGCCAGGAGAGTTTGACATTTGGACTGCCCCAAAGGTGGAAATGATGTTGAAGCAGCGAATGTTGGATGCTCCGAAACTTCACGCCGGTCCACATCAAGACAACATGCAGCCGGGTCCCTTGAACAGTCCGACAGGTGATCACGGCCAGGGACAGGTAAGATAGCAATTATGACGGCCTCGTGGGCCATCGGGGTTTTGGCTTTTCTGTCCCAGTTCCCCGTCAATAAGGTCATTGTACTAGTAGGAGGACATCAAAGTATTGTTTGGTGGATTTTGGCCACTCAGTTACTGTTTTAACCTTGGCCGGATCCATTCGTACGTATTCCTGTGCTATGATTTAACCAAGAAAACAGATTTTAGGGGGAAAGAAAATAAAAATGTTTCCGCCCTTCACAAGCAATTTGTTCTCTGTAGGACCAAACGTTCATGCTGAGAGAGAGTTTGGGATAGAAATCAGGACGTCTTCAAGGGAAACAAAAACAAACTTGTTCAGCATGTCTTTAAAAACGTAATATACTGGTGCCGGATCTTTGCCTCACCCGCTTACAGGGTTCTGTTAGGCTTGATCCGACTGCCTTTCTGTGGACCAACACTTTTTTTGGATTAAACACTCCAAACTGCCTCTTCAGTCGTGCTTCTGGATCCTGGATCGTTGGGGTCAGTTCTGACAGAAGTCGGTTCTTATTTTTCACAGTTTCCATGTGGGTTGAATGTGGACTTCTTTATACCTGGGGATTTTACACCTCCAGTAACCTGAGGTATAAAATCCCTGACTCCCCCCAGCCTGTAAGAACTGAAGAAGACTCTTGGGTGAGAGGAGGAACATCTTCAAGCCGAAACCGAAGTCCAGTTGCTTTGGATTCAACCCACATGGAAAACCATGACTTGGATGATTTTACAAAATGTCCCAATAAAGAGATTTACTCTTTTGTGCCTTTAATAGAAATGATAATTACAAGCATTTCACTCTTTTAGCTAAACCCAAATAAAGATATTCTTCATAAAGAAAAACTGGAGCCAATTCTGCCACTAAATTCTTTTATGGTGTTATGGTGGGTTGCCATATTCCGACCCGCGGTTGAACAAACCACTTTGATGACTGAGAGTCGGTTAAATCTCTAGGAGTGGTTCAAAAGTTGCCAACTTCCTGTTGGCTTTGGGGCATGGCTTACATGTGGTTGAAAGGTGTTTCAACGAAAAGGAACTAGCACTATTAAGTTCTTTATTCACAACCAAGCCCTGAATCTACAATGTTCAGCCATAACATTGTAACCACCTGGCTGATTTTATGAAGACCCCCATGTTACCACCAAAAGGAGAGACCACTTTGGTAGGCGCTGAACACCGGACCAGCAACACCCAACAAGACCTGCAGTTTTGGGGATACATTGACCCAGACATCTAGACATAACAATTTGGCCTTCATACATTTGCCCATTTCTAGTGTTTCAATCACTTCTACATTAAAAAAATATTCACATGCTACCTAATATATCCTAGTGTCCAGGTATCGTGGGTTCGATCCCCACCAGTCTACATAATGTAGGGTCCTTGAGCAAGACCCTGAACACCAACATGCTCCCCGGTTGCTTCACAGGGGGAGATGAAGACAACAAATATCAAACTGTTTTCCTGTTTGTTACTAATATCATCACCATCAGTTGTCGGTGGTTATAATATTATGGCTGATCAGCGTATATCGCCACAACGGATTTGTGTACGAACTTACATAAGTTTGATCATGTACAGACCCCCATAAAATCTGATACATTTGAGTGACTAGTTAACAGTTACGTGCAATTCATTGTGACCGTCACACATCGTGCGTGGCTCCGCCTTAATTCTGATTTTCGTTGGACGGTCAGATGTGGTGAAGTTTGTTATAATGTATTAATGATAATGTATTAATGTATATACATGTTGTATGCTCATATGTTTGGAAGCTGCTATGCGTAACTAGTTAACATTCCCTCTGTCTCTTTACAGTACCTGCCGGGTCAGCGGCCTGTACCAGGTGTCCCTCCTGCCCCCCCCCTCAGTCAACCTACTGGTGCTGCTGCTCCACAGCACCGACCGGGTCAGGCCCCTGTAGCTAACGTCCCTACAAGCCACCCTGTCGTTGCCGCTCCTTTACAATACCAGGCGAACCAACGTCCTGTGGCTAATGTTCCCAGCGCAGCCCCGCTGGGTCAACCGGTCGCTGCTGCTCCTCAGCAGTACCAGACCAATCAGTGGCCCGGAGGGAATGTTCCCGTGGTAACGTCTGCCAATCTCCCAGCAGCTCCTCAAAACACAGTGAGACTTTCAGTTCATTTCCTGTTTTAAGTTGTGCTAAGGTCCAAGCAGGGGTAATCCTGACACCTAGTGGACAGATGACACTAATGCAGCTTGTGTAATCACTCCTTTTGGTTTTTTTTTTTCTTGCTCAGGGTCAGGCGCCCCCTGGGGAGACCGGCGCTCAAAAGCTTGGCCTGCGTTGTGTTGGAATGCTGTAAGCCGCATAGACATTGAATGACGGAAGCTGTCGATCTCCACACGCGTGTTCAACCAAGTAATGTGTGGATTGTCTGTGTAGGAATGGAGAGTATCTGTATGAAGTCCCCAAAGGCTTTTATGCTTTTCCTGTGACTTTGGTTCCTCCAACGAAAAGCCCCGACCACAACTCAATGTAAGTTTGCTCGGGACAGGGTCATGGGTCATCAGGGTCATCAGAGTCAAGAAAGGACTTTTCCCCTTTTTTGCGTCTCTGTCTTGTTCCAGATTGTGATGTCATCACTACCTTTGGATTTCAAGTGTTTTCCATTTGCTGCAAATATCTCTGAATCAATCATATGTGCGTCTTTTAATAGTTGATAAGTTAGAGTGCAGCGTAGTAGAGGTTAGGTTTGACATGTGGGGGCGGGGTTTCCGGTTTACCTCCACATTTCTGCAGTTATGATAACTAACTCTCTTTTTGTGTTGTAGGAATAACCTGCAGAAAAACGACAATCTGTTCCTCAAGGAGCCAAAGGTCGAACCGGGAACGGTCAGCACCGCCGCTGTGAGTGCGCAGGGACAGACGGTAAGAGTTTGGGTTCTGCTTATTTACTGAAGAACAGATTAAACAACAAATGTACAGACAAACATGTGAACGGATGGATGGGCCGACAGAACTGATCAGAATCCTTGAGGATTTGTCAAAAGCTCTGAGTCGGGAAAAAGTTCCAGTGTGTTTTAAATCAAATGATGTTTGTGTTTGTTTGTTTGTTTGTTTGTGCTGCAGCATTTGCCTCTAACACCGAAGATGAAGGTCAACCCTTTCTGTGTTCAGTGTGCATGTTGTCCCTGCGCCTGTTCGGGTTTCCCACAAGCTCCTCCCACAGACCAAAAACCTGCAACATAAAATTTTTATTTTTTTTTTAAAAAGAAAAAAGAAATAATATTTGATAATCCTCCAAATATACTCATTCATTTTTCTATATATATTTTTGTAAGTATAAAGTATTTATTGATTTACATTGTGTCACGACTTTTTTTTTATTACTGTTTTAGTTCTTCTCATTTTATTTTGAAGGTTATTGTCATGGCTCTGATCTGTTTCCTGCTCTTATTTTGAAAGTCTTTATGCATGCTGTACTGTTAGCTTTACACTTCCTGTCCTGGTTTCTTTGTGACCTGTTTGACTTTTCATTCCCTCTGTTTGGTTTGGTGTTTTATTTCTCCTCCCTCCTGTGTAAGTTTAGTATTTCTTATTTTTGTGTCCCTTTCTCCGCTCTGTTCACCTGTGTCCAACCTCCCCTGTGTCTCATGGTTCCGTTAACCCAGTCTATATTGTCTCAAACAGCTTTTGACCCCTGCCTGATTCTGGACCTTGTTTTTTTTGGGATTTGGGATTTTCTAGTTAAACCACTGAACTGCATCAGTTCTGTCTTGTTGTCTGCACCTGGGTCCAAACCTACTGAGTCATAACAGTACGAACTGGCCAGCACGGACCCAGCAGACCCAATATGTATGACCTTGCATACTCCCTTATTTGCCTCCATGGGGCTCCAATGGCCTCCTCATGAGGAGGTCAGACAAGCAGATATCTCTCTGTGTGGCTTACAAAGAGGTTTCAAACCTTTCCAAAACCTTGGATTAAAGACTCGTTGCCATAGTGGACCAGAAAAGGTTTGTGGTCACCTCAAACGCTCTGCCACCATGTTCTCAGGCCCGGCCTGCAAGTTCTCCTCCAGCCACAGTGTCCACCAGCTGCCTGACTGCTCCAGCTTCCGGGCCTGTTAGCCTCCACCCAGCTAGTCTTCTACCAGTGGCTGCCTGAGTCTCGGAGGCTAACACGGACCAGGACTCTCCTCTTCAGCTCAGTACAAGCAGTCCCCACAACTTCACCGCTGCCCAGCTCTTCAGCATCGCAGTCAAGCGCTCTGGAGGTTTTGCTGTCCAGAGCGTTGGAGGTTCCGCGTCCTGTTCCTCCTAAAACTCTTAGGTCCCAGTCCCCCTGAGACTCCGGTGCCTAGTCTCCCTGACGACACCCCACAATGTTCCTGGCTCACTGCCATCCAGTGTCCCTCATCCTGGACTGAAAGAACTTTCACTTCGTGACCGGGTCGGCCTTCATGGGGAGCCTCCTTCTCGACCTCCATAGCGGGCCCACTGGTACCGGCCTTCAGCTCGTCCACCGGATGTTTACTGAACCCTGACTGATCACCTGTGATGACTCTTGTGGTAATTTTTATTAAAAGCTGTGATAACTTCCACTCCTTTCTCTTCTCCGTGTCTTTCCTGTCTACCTTCTATTCACTCGGTTTTCTGACTCGGCTCATTTTTTGTACTTTGCCCTTACCTCTTGATTATTTGGATTGATGGTTTGACTGGACTGCCAACATGTTTTGACCCCTGCCCAGATCTGGACCTTGTTTTTTATGATTTTGGATTATGGATGATTTAATTCAACCACTTGAACTACATGAGCTTTGCACCTGGGTCCAAAACTCTGCTCCTGTTATGAGTTATAACATCATGTCATGTAGTCAGCTGTGAAAAAAATGGAGCCTGAACCACCAATAGGTTTTTGTGACCCTCCGAGGATATGGTCTCCAGGATCACTGACCAACCACCCAAACCAGGTGGGCTGGACGTTCGCCACAGCGTTTTCAGACTCTTTCACATGTGTCACATGAGCTCAGTGTGAACCTGCTCTCATCGGGGTGGAGAACGGGGCACCATTGGCGAACCTGCAAATTCTGATGTCCTCTGGCAGATGCCAAAGAAGCTGAATGGTGCTGTGCCGTGAGCCCCCCCAGCATGTCATTGTACATGCTCGGGGGCATGTGCAATGCCTCCCAGCATCATGCTACTACTTGATCCTGGTCCCAGAGTTTTAATGAAGTTTGTGTTTGTTACACTATGAGGATTAAATGTTCCCTATTTTTTTGGGTAGTATATTTGGTGGGGTGAAAAAAAATTAATAAAAATAAATATATATATTTTTATATATATATGTATATATATATACATATATATATAAAATAAAATAATATATATCAAATAAAATAAAAATACTGTTTTGCTTTTGCCGCGGATCATCTATTTGTCCTTCTCGACCACCGTACTCAGCCTGGTCACATGACTCTTGTTGGCCAATCACAGTTGAGGATGAACGGGACCAACAACAAAACACATATTAAAACCCAAATCGAGGAGGACTGTTACCACTGCGTTAAAACGAAAGACTTTTTCTCTATATATTTTCTAAACATGTATTAAATAAAATATGACGAGCTTATATAGTAAGAATATTATATTTGACTTGACATTAATATCAGTGGAATAATGAATAACAGTCAGCTAGCATAACGCTCACCGTCAGACCTCTGAAGACATTTCAGAATCGGAACCAGCTTTATTGGTCGAGTATGTTTTTTAAAATATATATAAGGAATTTGACTCAGGCTTTTCTCAAGCTAAGTGGTTTTTGACTGACGTCAACCTTAGCGGTTAGTCGGATGTCATTTAGTCCGTTCGTGACGTCACGCAGCCTCTGACCGCTGTCCCGTCGGTGTCGGAGGGTTGATGGCGGCTCTAACATGCTAGAGGACCATGTTCAAAAATGTCTTTGGCTCAGGGTTCCTGGTAAGAACAGCTCACGTGATTCTGACGTGGGTCATAACGTTGATACTCTTCCTGCATGACACAGGTAAGACCTGTCCCACTGGTCCACACACATTACATCACAGTGAGGTGTGATAATGTCATTAAAATAGTCTTTAATGTGATGACGTCATACATGATAGCATCCATACATTCGTGATCCTTAGCGATTTTAACAATGTCCCTGCTTCCAACACATTCAGGACAAAAAGGTCTCTAGCTGCCTAGTTTATTCCCCACCCACAAAAATAAATAAAATGTTGTTTTGGCATCACATCTCAGTGGTTATAATGTTCTGGCTTGATCCTAACACTCGCCAAATTGCCCTGCTTTCAACACATCAACTTTAGGACAAAATGTTGACTTGTTGCATAATATACAGCCCCCATGAATAACTAACAAGATAATCAATGCTATATTGACATCACTTATCGGTGGTTGTAATGTTTTGGCTGATCGAGTGTATTTCCAACACGACATCTGGACCAGCAGCTTCAGTTGGACCTTGTATATAACAGAATATAACAGTGTGTCCTATGTATGTATGTATAGATATAGAAAATGATTTTTTATTTTTTATATATATATATATATATATATATATAAATATATTCTACTGTAGATCTGCAGTCACAGAATCTCCATTAATATTTCCAGGCAGTAAAGACAGTAGAAACCTGAGTGAGGCGTCCGTCTCTGCATCATGTGACCAGTCGGTTCTACCGGCTTAATTAAATCAGAGACTGCAGTCATCGAGAGAAGTAGCATTGAAGGTTAGACTGGAGGCGGTTATAATGTTTTGCTGAGCTCGTTCTGGTGGGAGTGTGTTTTTGAAGACGGCAGATGAAGAGTATATATTCTGTCTTCGTTCGGTCAGAACTCTACATGATGAAATAAACCTGCCTGAGCGTTTAGTGAGGAGGTGAGTCTCACTGAGCCTCCTGTGTTTTCTGAGGAAGATCTGAGGAAGCAGGAGGAGACGGGCCAGCTGGTCCTGCCCGTGCTGTTTGTGCTGCTGGTGCTGGTGTCGGTGTTGCTCTACTTCGCCGTTTCTCTGATGGATCCGGGCTTCATCTTGTCCGACAATAGCGATTTACAGGTAACTAATAAAAGTGTCGATATCGAGTAGAGGGAGTCGGATCTTTCTGAAGGTTACAGGAGAATTCTGGGCGCTGGTTCTGGTGTTATGCTGATTGAGTTTTATCTCGTATGTTGGTCCAGTTCACGCTGGGAGTGACTGAGGAGCAGCAGGACATGATCCTGCCCACCGCCAAATCCCTGCGCCAGCGCCGCTGTGGCCACTGCCTCCTGCAGGTAAGCTTTCCGCCGTGGCGCCGCTGGTAAGGTGGAACACCGTCGCAAACGCCGCGTGGAAATAATGTTCCCGCTAGATTTTTAATACTCCACTTTCATTTCATGCCGGGAAATGACTTTATTTAATTGAGTTGCGAAAGTTTTTTGGTCCCCTTTCAAAAAAGGGGCGTTAATATCGCAATGTAGCAGCGTAAATATCGCGATGTTTGAACAACGGACAAATAATGATGGTTAAAACTGAAATTAAACATAAGAATAAAAACAAACCCAAAGAACATACGCTGTTGTTCCCGAAAGAGCCCCCAATCCACTGCGTTGTACAAGCGATCCCTCTGATTGAACGCCTCCAATAAACTATGAAATAAAACTGATTTTCATTTTTTTTAAAAATATTGAAATTGAAATTCATTTCACGACATTTTGCTCCCATTAACTTCTGATGGAGGTCATTACGGTCCGTCGCCATCGGCACTCATCGGTTCTTTCTAGGGCATCCGTGGCCTTTAGAACTCACATCTTCTAGCTCCTGGTCCGTGGTGCTGATTGATGGCTTTCTTCTCGGTGGCTGAGGCCCTCGGGCTGAAACCTGACCCGTGGGAGCGGTACAGTACTTACAGGAGAAGTCAGGGGTGTGGAGTAACAGAAGTGTGGGTTTCACGCCGTCAGGTCTCCGTCTAAGTTTTGTGTTTTACCCTCTGATTGTTTCCACGACTGTTGAGGCTGTGATCCGAATGTAGTCCAACTGAAAAAACACCAGAACCCTGGTATCAGATGTCCTTATTCATCCCAGAGGGAAACGATAATGTCACCGCAGCCTACAAAAGAAAACCACCCCGATTAAATGTCTGAAAAACAGTGTTTTTCATACAAAAGGCTCCCCCTAGTGAGTAAAATATGAACTATTAAATTACACATTATATCAGATAGATCTCGAGTTCATTCATATTCCACCACATTTGGACTAAATCGGACCAACTGTTGGGAAGGGATGATATGTAAAAGATAGATCCAACCACCACTTAACTTCTCTGTTGATTTATGAAGGCTACTCATCTCTCTCCTGCAGTTCCTGCTACATTTAGTCTGTGTGGAGGAGAGCTGACGGTAGTCAAACATTTAGTTCCCACAAATATCAGCGCTTACAGATTTTGCATCTTCTCATGTGTTAACTTGGTGCATCATGATGAAGCCTGTCTGTCTGTCTGTCTGTCTGCCTGTCTGTCTGTCTAAATACCCTGACCGTTCTTCCAAGCAGCAGCCGATGAGATCCAAACACTGCCAGACGTGTCAGCACTGCGTGCGGCGCTACGACCATCACTGCCCCTGGATCGAGAACTGCGTCGGCGAGAGGAACCACCGCTGGTTCGTTCTCTACCTGGCCGTCCAGCTGCTGGTGCTGCTGTGGGGGCTGCACATCGCCTGGTGGGTAAACACGGCCCATAATCCCCTCTGTTTGTGAGAGTTCCGCTCCGGCGCCGAAGCCTCCGCCGATCGCCTCTTTCCCGCTTGTTTTCTTCTCAGGACGGGTTTCCGCTTCGCCGTCACCTGGCAGCTGTGGCTGCGCGCCAACGGCGTGCTGCTGGCGGTGGCGGTCCTGCTGGCACTGCTCTCGCTGGTCGTGTTGCTCCTGCTCGGCTCCCACCTCTACCTGGTGTCGCTCAACACCACCACCTGGGAGTTCATGTCGCGCCACCGCATCTCCTACCTCAAGCACTGCGGCGCCGATGAGAACCCGTTCGACCGTGGCACCGTCCAAAACCTGTGGGGCTTCTTCTGCCTGTGGGGCACGGTGGTGTGGGAGCAGGTCTACTTCAGGGAGGGCAGCGACCGAGTGTAGGAACACGTGACAGGCATTCTAGAGACTCTCGTGAACGACGGTTCTGGTCGTCGGACGGATTCCCTCGTGTGAAGTTTACCTTTCTGTGGACGGCACCATGACGCCGTAACATCCCTCTGTCTCGTCTTTGTTCTCCAGCACAGTAGTGGGGTGTGTGCTCGTTTTCTGATGACGCCGTGTCCCCCGGCATGAGGTCCCGACCCTTGAATCTCTGCGGACCGTAAAGGGTCTGCGTGATGAAGGGACTTGAACCCAACGCAGTCAATGTTTACAAACCCTGGTCGTCTGAATCTTCAAAGGGCCGGGGTTTCCCCGGGAAAACCCACAAATCCAGAGGGGCTTGTCAGCGGCGGTCACATGTTCTCCGTTGTGCTTGTGACATGCTTGAGATGAACCGTACAACGTTTAGGTTTAAAATGATTAAGAATGATAATAATTATGGAACAGGAGGATTAAAGTTGTACATTTGAATTCACTAATTCACAAAGGAAAAGAAACTTGAACATTCTCTGGGAGAAAAGAGGAGAAAAAAAGGTAGGATCATCATCAGCAAACCACCGACGCCAGCACCGGTCCCGTCTCCTACCAGCGGTAAAACACGATCATCGCCAGCAGCCACGCGTCAAAGACGCCGCCTGCTCACGAGGAAACAACTGGTTTCACCCTGTTCTTGTAACGCTCCAGAACTTTACGACTCGTTTTTACTGAAAATATTACATTTCTCAATGTTTGTTTGTTTTTTATGGAGAACGGGTCGACTCGGCGCAGAAGGTTCCCCGGGTGGATTCGAACCCAGAACCGTCTTGTTGAGACGGCAACCTTGCTAGCAAAATTAACTAAAAGGAAGATGATTCAGTCGCCCACCTTTAGGGGTACGGGTCAATCGGGGGTTAATCCTCTGGTTCTACAGTACAGCCCTCGTTCTGGAGATGGCTTACAGCTTTTATAGTATACCACCCCCCCCGGAGACAGACCCCAGCATCCTCCTCCAGCACCGGCGAGAGATTTGAGAATAGTCGTCCAGAAAAACAACTTCTCCTTTTCTTCTTCTCTGTTTTTTTTTTATTTTTTTGAAAAGAAGTATATCTTCGTAGTTTTCTGACACTTAAATGTTCCCTCCATGGAGGAAGACCCGCCCTCTCCTCTTTTCAGCATGTTGTACACTAAATAAAAACACAAGTTATGAACATTAGATCCCACTTCTTCAAAGAGATAGCCCCTAAAACTGGTTAGAACCTCCCACTCCGGACGGTTCTTTCCCGGTTTAAAGAACTTGTGGTCCCGGACCCGACCCGCGGAGATAATCACGGCTGATGAACTGTTAGTGGACCCCTTTAAAGTTTACTTTAAATGAATATGAAAGATGAAATAAAACTCCTTTTGGTCGCGTTTTAAGACGACCCGGTTTTCCCAGGGAAAGAAAATATATAATCAGAAAGATGTTTTTTTTTTTCGTGTGTTGAGCATAAAATTTATCTTGAGTGTCTTGTTTACGTAATAGAGTTCCGAATCATTTGTCCCGTAGAGGTTTGACAGGGTCCAATCGCTCTGATGGCTTACAGCCGTTTGTTGAACAAGTTACAATTTTTACGCGAACAGAACCACGACGATTCTTTTTTTAATACTATAATAATAATATACGTGTTTTTAAAGTCTTTTCAAAGTGAAGGTGTCTTTAAACTTTTGTACGTCGGTTTGGATGAACTAAATGACAGTTTTGAGTGCAAATACAATGTTTTTCGTTCCCCCCCGCCCCGATTTGAGCCGTTCCTCGTGCAATAAATCCAGTCAAACTCGTGTGTGGAGTTCAATGTACCGCAGTAGTGTTGGACAAAACCTCTCCGGTCGGACAGCTCTGGGTTCTTAATGAATTAACATTTAATTCATGTTGTGCACTTGATTCATATGCAATAAAGTCACGTCAAGTTTTATTCCAAACACCAATAAACGTGTGTTTGATGAAGAGTTTCCTGGTCATCAGTCCAGCAGCTTTACATTTATTCATGAGGGTTTTCCTTTCACGGACTTTCTACTCTTCACACGCGGGCTTTTTTTGGGTTGTTGTTTTTTTTAAAACTCAAGAATACAGTAGGGAAACACGGAGCGGATACATTCCACGCCCTTCAAGTCGACGCTCCTCGTTCATGTCACACATATGTACAGTAAAGTACTCTTGAGCGTGAGGCTAGTGTTGATGTCTGGGCTATCGTTAGCATATTTGGACTTAAAAAAAAAAAGTAAATATATATATATCACTTATTTCCAGCAAAGGTTGAGAGAAAGAAAAGAGAAAAAAAAGCTAAAAAGTCTCTGATGCGAGTCAGGATGATGATGACGATGATGAATGGGAAGGGGAAATTGAATGAGGCAGATGTGGAGTCTCCCTTCTTCTGTTCTGGTTGAATCCCAAAAGCCCCCCTGGTAGAATCGGGAACTTCCTGTCGCCGTGATGGCACATCCGGTCACTTCACCAAGGAGAAGTCAAAGTCGGCGAAGATCTCCTGTTGTTCGGCGCTGAGGACGCAGGCGGTCCGCGGGAGGGTGAGGACCGGCTTGAGGCGGGTGAACTCGCTGTCAAAGTTACTGACGTCCTTCGGCGCTTTGATGTTAGGCAGGAAGGGGGGCTTCACCTTTTTGTCCAGCAGGGCGTCCCAGTCCATCCCCTGTTAACGGACAGACAGACAGACAGACAGACAGACAGACGGACGGGTCAACTGGTTCTTCTCCACAGGCCACATTTCAACGACTACCTAAGACTGCTAATATAAACAACTAATATTATTTTACATTTTAACGACTTAAACGGTTATTAATTTAAATAACTGAATCTAAGAAGTCTTCAGACGCCTTTACTTTTTCACGTTTTATTCTGATGCGGCCTCACGCCAAGATCTTTTTAATTCCATGGAAAAACAGATCAGAGGAGAGAAATTTGGAGATTTTTCTTGTGCAGATCTAATAAAAATATCATAAATGGTGAAGGGGTCTGAATACTTTCTGAATGAAATGTGTTTATAAGATGGCGTAAAGTTTGCCGGTCCTTCAATCTCACTTTATTCTCAGGAGAAATAAGTAAATAATATGAAAATGTGATTTTCTTATGTTTTGGTTACAATATATCTGATTTATCTTTTATTACGACTTATAAGCAACAGGAATCTTTCAATTTAGATTTTTGTAATTCACTTCTTTTTTTTTTTTTCCTTTGACTTTTCTTTTTTTTTTTTTTTTTGCAATTTTCAAAGCAAAAAGCTTTATTTTTTTATTAAGAATAATAAGGTTTGATTTATGGCGGCTGAATAATGACCTGGTAGAATTTGTGCTTCTTAATCGGCGTGGCGTCTTCCACTCCGGCTCCGAGCCTCATCTCAGAATTTTTCTGCAGCAGCTGGAACGCAGGGGCGACAACAGAACCGAGTCATGATCCGATGTTCTGACAGCAGAGGGCGATTCTGTCCAGAGGTGCACTGATGGATCGGCGCCGGTAGGGTGCCGCTCAAACGGATGCGGTACCGCGGGTCCAAACGTCTCAGAGGTAAACCACAAAAACACAAAAAGCTCGCAATCTGTGACACCGGTGAGGTCAAAAATAAAGTTCCGTTCAAACACGAAAACCTTCGGCACAACGAACTTAATCACACATTTGACATTTAAACGTCTGAGGAACATAGCGAGCTAAGCTAACCTTAGCAGAGCGGCTAAAGCTAGCAGGAGCTCGGAGCCCGCCAGGAGCCGCGAAGTCCCTGAACAAAGCCGACATAGAACGTATAACAGACCGAAGGAGGAAACAAAAGTTCTGTTCTTACTTTGAAATGTCGTACAGTTGGTCTAAGGACGGATGGTACTCTAATTTCAACCGGTCAGAAAACATACACAATGCCGACCAGACTTTTTACTTCCACCACTATCCTTCAAAATAAGAGCAGCTCAAATACATGATTTTTAAACTTCAAGGGAAAAAAATCGGAATCCGCCGAAATTGGTATCGGCTGATCCGACTTTGTAGGAATCTGCGACCGGCCAAGAAAATTGCAATCGGTGCATCACTGCCAAAAACATCTGATCGGCAAAACTGAAAACACAAAACTCGCAATCTGTAACATCAGAAGGACAAAAGAAGCCGTGGAGGAACGACCGCGAAAACGTTTGCCACAACAAACACTTCAAAAATAATTACCCCGAAGAAAAATAGCAAGTTACAAAAAACGTTAGCAGAGCAGCTAAAGCTAACTGGAGCTCATACCGAGCCAAGAGCCTGTATGTTGTCATTTATAGTTATAAAACGTTAAAAAAAATAAATCGCAATCGTCCCGTCAGACTTCGTAATATCGGCCGAGAAAGCTACAATCGGTGCACCTCTTATTTTCTCATCAAATTGAGATCACGGGGAAATTTAACGTCCGTTTAACGGGAGGCCGACCTTCTGAATGAGGGACACCGCCTCCGGAGAAAGGAAGCGAGGGTAACGCACTTCATCGTTGACGATGCTGTCAAACACCTCCTCCTCATCATCACCTGGGAACGGAGACTGAAAGAGAAAAGAGAGACGGCAGGAAGCTCAGGGCCCAGCTAGGAGGTTCTGATCCGTTGCATGCGGGCCACACAGGATCACTCAGACATCTGCAGGCAGACCCTCAACAACGCCCCCTGGAGAAGCCCCCTCTTCTGCATCCGTAACTTCCGAGCGCGTCTACTGACCTCGCCCACCAGCATCTCATAGATGAGGACCCCCAGCCCCCACCAGTCCACGCTGCGGGTGTAGTTGTTGTCCGTCAGGACCTCGGGGGCCAGAAACTCTGGTGTACCGCAGAATGTGGATGTCCGATCTCCATGGCCCATACCTACACAGAATACAGGCGTGTTTATACGTCGCTGCAGTTTACACACCGGAACGTTAAAACGTTAACATACATAGAAGAAGAGATAAAAGACTTTATTAATTCCCAATAGAATTTATGATTGGACCCTCGTTGGAGAGCTGCAGTAACAGCCCATCACCAGCGGCTGTGCTGTTGGACCGTCAGGTGATTGGTGGAGGTTCTGCAGCAGATCTGTGGTATTAACAATTTTGACCGCTACGTTCTCTTTGACCAATGGCCACGTCTGAGACTTGAGACTTTGTCGGCAGGCTTAGAACCCAAAATGTGCTCAAAGCGGCGCCGAGTTTGACTTAACGACAAACTGATCCATGAAAATAGAGACAGGCGGTAAAAATTCATCTTATTTTACCAAATGTCAAAAAATTCGTGGAAAAAAAACAAACAATGTAAGACTTTTTGTTTTTTTGGAGGAGATAAAAAATTAAGCTAAGTGCTTATAATTGGGATCATTTAAACCGGAGTATGTGATAATCGGGACGGGTCTAATGTTGGGGGGGGGGCATGAAAAAAAAAAAGAAAATATCCTTTTATTACCTTCTTTGCACAAACCAAAGTCTGCTATCCTGACAAAACCGTCTGAATCCATCAGCAGGTTGTCCAGTTTCAGGTCCCTGAGGGTCAGACAGGAACCACTTTACTCCCAACACATGAAGAAGTAGTGAGCAGAACTGTCCTGAGAGCAGTCCGAGATGGACCCACCTGTAGACGATGTGGTTCTGGTGGAGAAACTCCAGGCCCAGCAGCACACACGACGAATAAAACCTTGAAACAGAACAGAAGGAGCCGGTTCAGATCTAATGACCTCCTGAAGGTGAACGCTCTGACCGCTGGGTCGGGGTCAACAATCCTGGCCCGGCGCCGTCCGGGTCTCTGAAGGGACACAATGCATTCTGGGATGCCTACCACATTCAGCCTGAGGTTTTATGTCTGTTAAACTTTTTTTTTCTGTACTTTCCTTCTTAGCAACTACCAACAAACCATTTCATCGGAGGGCTTGTCACGATGATGATGATGATGATGATGATGGTGATGTTTCATGTAGGCGTCCGCTGAAAAGAGCTTCCACCACACGAGGTGAGTCATCCTGATAACAAGTCCATCGCATGTAAAGTAGGGCGGGTCGTACCAACTTCTGGATAAACCTCAAACTCTAACCCTTTCCTAACATACCAACATTGTTCGGACCCTTTTGAGTGATCCTTCTCAGAACCAAACGGCCCGGGTCATGTGACCAGCTGAGACTCCTACGGCAGAGGAAACCATTTCAGCAAATGTCAGAAATTGGTTTCTTTCTTCGAGTCCATTCATTCCGGCGATGTGCGTACGATGCGTGTGTGTGTGTACCGAGCAGGTGTGTGTGTGTGTGTGTGTGTGTGTGTACACTGACCAGGTCTGCTTCTCGCAGAAGATGCTGTTGTGAATGTGCGTCATCAGGTCTCCTCCAGGGGAGTAGGCCATGACGAAGCACACGTGGTCTGGAGTCTGGAAGCAGCCGTGAAGGTTGACCAGGAAAGGGTGTCGGGCGGCGTTGATCACCTCAAAGATCCTTTTCTCACATATTAGGCTGGGGGGGGGGGAGAGAGAGAGAGAGCGAGAGACAGAGAGACAAGTTGAAGTTGCTTTTTGTTAGAAATATACAGCCGATAAAATCAATCCACTTTAACCTCTCAATAAGTTCTGTGGGGATATAAAATTTATATTTATACATGAAGACAATTAACGCACAGCTTTAAAAACATCATTTCTATCATAGACCCTTTTTCTTTATATATATATACACCATTGGATCATCGGAGAGAGAGCAGCGGCGCCGCTGATAACGTTCGTGACGTCTTACCTGTCCACTTCATCACGTGTCACAATGTCTCCTTTCTTCAAGGCTTTGATGGCATACAGTTTTCCTGACTTCTTATACTCGGCCAGCAGCACCTTAGACCAGGAAGCACAGGATTGATTTTTGTCAACGTTCACATCACATCAGGCGGTACTCTGTAAGAATCACTGTCTGGGGTCAAAAGTCCCATTTTTGGACTTTGTGGTTATCAAAGAGTCTTACCTGTTCAAAGACTCCCAGGTGATGCAGAAACACCTGATAGTTTAACTGTTTGAAGTTGATTCAACTTTAAAAATAAAGACTGGCTAGTAGTGTAGTTCTAACATTTTTACTTGTTCGCCGGTACTCCAGCCGGGGCGGGTCCATACCTTTCCGAAGTGTCCTCTTCCAAGAACCGATATGCAGTGAAAGGCTTCCATCTGGAGTCCGTCTCTGGTGAGTGACAGGACAAAACAAATACTTCAAATCCTTCCTGGTTTTATCCTCCTGACGGTTTCCAAGCACCTTTTCAGCAGACAAGAACGTACATCAACAACTATCCCCAAAGTTTAAATGAGCCGCGGCGTATTTGACGTGATGTGACAACTCTCGTTTTAAACCATTTTATGTCCTCAGAAAACAAAAACCTTTGGAAACATGATTTATTTGAAGGAAAGTTGTTAATCGGAATAGCTGGACCTTTAGTTAAAGAAAGTAAGAAAGTCCTCATATTCAACTTATTGAAGGGGACTCTCTTAAAAACCATGCTTAATCTATCCTCCTAGGTCGCCCTCTGGACCTGCGGTGTCCCCCAGGGCGCCGTCCTTGGCCCCTTACTCTTCATCATACACATACTTCCACTGGGTCGGATTGTAAACAGGTTCAATCCCATTTTTTTCTCCAATGAGAAATAACGACTGAAAATGTTCTCGACCAAACAGCTGGGCAGAACTTTGAAGGGGTTCTTAAACACCGCGTGACCCAAAGACGCGAGGGGATGAAAAGCGTGGCTCAGAATGACTCACTGCGGGGGTGAATGGACGGACGGCTGGCGCTTGGGCTGTGGGCTCTCAGCGGTGGGCTGCTCACAGACGGGGGGGGGGGGAATAAAAGCAGAAGTAGGAGTGAAGATGTTTTGACTAAACTATTAACGCCATGATTATTCATGCTAATCCGAACTGTCAGTCAACACAAACCTCCCGACTCGCTTACCAGAGGGGAGTCTTTGGCGCTCTTCCTCATGCGGTGAGGAGATCCGACAGGAGGTTCTTCGCCGCAGTTTAGACCCACTAGAGGAGATTCTCTGAAAAAAAACAAAACAGAAAAGATAATCTTTAAGAGGGACACCGGTCTGGTCTGAGCGCCGTCTCACGGCCGCGCTGGTGTTCATGGCGGCAAAAAAGACAATATTAATGAAATATTACCTGAATATTGAAAAGATAAGATAGTTGGAAAAAATAATGTATGTTTTATACTGGAGAGGAACAGGAAATAATGCGACCATGTCCGTTTAAGTCTAAATCTTAAACAGACATTGTGTAGACTCATAAAAAATAAATGCCCACGAGGCTTTATTGCCCCACCCAAAGTCTAGGAGTGTGGAGCAGAGGATAAAACAACGTGCTGAACACATGAAGAGAATGAGTGAGGAAGAGAGAAAGTAGGTTCAGAGGTTGATTTTGGACTTTGGTGGAGGATGTATCATTTTAAACCCATCAGTTGTTATGATGTTACGGCTGATCGGTGTGTGTCTTCTGTGAATTTCCCAATCTGGGATCAATAAAGTGAGTCTAACCCTGGCAGAGATGGAGCAGACGACGTGGAGCCGGAGTTAGCTCCCGCTAATGGCGGGCTCATGGGCTCCGGCGAGCTGCAGGGGGGCAGGATGCTCATCATCAAACGGCCCCAGGTGGCGAAGTTCATGTTCATCTGGGCGGCTCGCAGGAAGTGTTTCCCTGCGGGGAGGACGGGGAGAAGTTTAATTAAACTTGGAAGATGAAGAAGAGGTGGGGTGTCAAAGAAACACACATATTTCTATCCTGGTCCTTATTTTTTATTTTTCTTTAAGATAAAGAGTCAAGTCAAAGTTTAGTTATATAGCACATTCAAAAAGCCAAAACGGGTCGACCAAAGTGCTGAACGGAATCGAGTGACAAAAATAATCGCTTAAATAAAAAAAAAGTCATTTAATGGAGTTGGACCCAAAATGTGACGAAGGAGGTATTTGGGCTGTAAAATGCCACCTGTGTCCGCTAGAGGGCGCTATACACACATATTACAAGTTCTGTCTGCGACACAAATCAATGTTTATATTAAAATCTAGCAGTACGCACTATAAAAATAACAGGTAGAAGTCTGATTCTGGGCCCGTGAGCTAGAACCGGTTCACCAGAGTAAAACCTGCTGAAAACTTCATTCATGTTTTCTGATGTACTTTTCTTTTTTTTGTTCTTCTGAAGACTTCTGAAGAATTTCGGCGCAGCTAAAACCTTTGACTGAGAATATCGGTGCAGTTCTGGCTCCCAGCGCCTCTCAGAGTGGATCCGACTGGTCTGTAAAGCTCTTAATGGTTTGGGGCTGGCCTACATTCCGGCTCTTCGTCGTCTATAATCCCTCATGAGCTCTCAGATCCTCTGATGCCGGCTTCTTTTTTTAAATACAATAACTTAGACACGCAGGAATGTAGAGAATCGACATGGAGGCTTTTATGGTGACAGCTGAAAAGGTGTTCTTATTTTACCTTGTTCTTCTACTCTGCTGTCTATTCTCTCGTTTGATTGTTCTTTGAATGTTTTTTTTGTTAATACAAAATTAACACTTTCATGAACACTGGGCTACAAATCAAGTTAATTAATTATAATACAATTATTATTACACCCAATACAACATTATAATGATAATGCAGTAGATTAAAATGGCAGTAGTAGTAGTGTCAGTATCAGTAGTAGTAGTATTTATTCGGCCTGTTACTGTGTGTTGTGGAAGTGTGTAGTCGTAGTAGTGTAGTGGAAGTGTGTAGTCGTAGTAGTGTAGTGGAAGTGTGTAGTAGTGTAGTGGAAGTGTGTAGTAGTAGTAGTGTAGTGGAAGTGTGTAGTCGTAGTAGTGTAGTGGGTAGTCGTGGTAGAGTAGTGGAAGTGTGTAGTAGTGTAGTGGAAGTGTGTAGTCGTAGTAGTGTAGTGGAAGTGTGTAGTCGTAGTAGTGTAGTGGAAGTGTGTAGTCGTAGTAGTGTAGTGGAAGTGTGTAGTCGTAGTAGTGTAGTGGAAGTGTGTAGTCGTAGTAGTGTAGTGGAAGTGTGTAGTAGTAGTAGTGTAGTGGAAGTGTGTAGTCGTAGTAGTGTAGTGGAAGTGTGTAGTCGTAGTAGTGCAGTGGAAGTGTGTAGTCGTCGTAGTGTAGTGGAAGTGTGTAGTCGTAGTAGTGTAGTGGAAGTGTGTAGTCGTAGTAGTGTAGTGGAAGTGTGTAGTCGTCGTAGTGTAGTGGGTAGTCGTGGTAGAGTAGTGGAAGTGTGTAGTAGTGTAGTGGAAGTGTGTAGTCGTAGTAGTGTAGTGGAAGTGTGTAGTCGTAGTAGTGTAGTGGAAGTGTGTAGTCGTAGTAGTGTAGTGGAAGTGTGTAGTCGTAGTAGTGTAGTGGAAGTGTGTAGTCGTAGTAGTGTAGTGGAAGTGTGTAGTAGTAGTAGTGTAGTGGAAGTGTGTAGTCGTAGTAGTGTAGTGGAAGTGTGTAGTCGTAGTAGTGCAGTGGAAGTGTGTAGTCGTCGTAGTGTAGTGGAAGTGTGTAGTCGTAGTAGTGTAGTGGAAGTGTGTAGTCGTAGTAGTGTAGTGGAAGTGTGTAGTCGTCGTAGTGTAGTGGAAGTGTGTAGTCGTATTAGTGTAGTGGAAGTGTGTAGTAGTGTAGTGGAAGTGTGTAGTAGTAGTAGTGTAGTGGAAGTGTGAAGTCGTCGTAGTGTAGTGGAAGTGTGTAGTAGTGTAGTGGAAGTGTGTAGTAGTAGTAGTGTAGTGGAAGTGTGAAGTCGTCGTAGTGTAGTGGAAGTGTGTAGTCGTAGTAGTGTAGTGGAAGTGTGTAGTCGTAGTAGTGTAGTTGAAGTGTGTAGTCGTCGTAGTGTAGTGGAAGTGTGTAGTCGTCGTAGTGTAGTGGAAGTGTGTAGTCGTAGTAGTGTAGTGGAAGTGTGTAGTCGTAGTAGTGTAGTGCAAGTGTGTAGTAGTAGTAGTGTAGTGGAAGTGTGTAGTCGTAGTAGTGTAGTGGAAGTGTGTAGTAGTAGTAGTAGTGTAGTGGAAGTGTGTAGTCGTAGTAGTGTAGTGGAAGTGTGTAATCGTAGTAGTGTAGTGGAAGTGTGTAGTAGTAGTAGTGTAGTGGAAGTGTGTAGTCGTAGTAGTAGTGTAGTGGGATGTTTCTACCTTTCTCTTTGGGGAAGATTCTCCTCTGCCTCTGGAGTTTGGAGCGCCGCTCTATGACAGGATTGATAAATGTGACCTGCAGGTAAACGGAGGAGGAGAGGATCGGCGTCACGGACGCAGAAAAACACAGAATACAACATTTGAGCGATCACTTATCGAAGCGACGACGTTAACCAGGGTCTAAAACGCCCGACCCAAAAAAGTTCAACCCCCTGATCTGATCATCCAGATGTTCCACCTTCAGGATCAACAACTGTGGAGGAAGTGTGGCTCGCTCTTCTTTGCAGAACTGCTCGAGTGCAGAAACATTGTAGGCTCCGTGAGCACAAACCGATCTTCTCAGGTCCAACGACATCGACTCAAGGGGTTCAGGTCCGGATTTTGACTCGACCACTCCAGAACTTCAATTATTTCATTCTTCAGAGGTGGACTGGGTGTTCTGCTGAGCATCACTGTCATGTTGCATGACCTTTAACCCACAGGTTGATGACCAGACATTCTCCATCAATGGTTGCGAGTGGACCGGGCCCTGAAGCAACAAAGCATCTCGACAACCTTCCCCTGCCACAACCATCCATCCATGTTTGGAGGTTTTCTTTGAATCTTCTGCGACTTCCTGAATGAGGATCAACATGTTCTTGGAGGAACTATGGAAGTTGGTCCACGATTGTTCCAGGTCTTCTCCATGTGTAGAAGATCTGTCTCGACGTGGATCCGTGGAGTCCCAGAACCAAACAAAAAACAGCTTTGGAACCCCCATCACACACTTATAATAATAATAATACATTTAATTTATAATGCACTTTACATTTATGGATCTCAATCCCCTTCTGGAATTTCTGTTGATTTTGGCATAGTGTGCTACTAGTGAGACCTAGGAGCCAACTTCCTGCTTCTGAAGAGGAAGTGATGGTGTTGTTGAACAGGGTTGGTGCTGATCAGGTTGGGGTGGGTCCAGTCCATCTTCAACCAATTATTAATCCCGTTTGGTAGCTTTTAGGATTTATTAGCTTAGGGGGCGGAGCCTCACTCACACAAACTCAGAAGGTGTTAAAGGACCTTTTTTGGCCTCCATATATGAAATAAATGCTTTTATAACTTAGATTTTGTGTTTACCACCAAAGTGGTTTTAGGTCAAATGTGGTTTGATGAGATCCGACACCCCAAAGTCTGAGATCATCACTCAAGTAGAAGAAACCAGAAGACGGGGTCCGGAACTTTTTCACAGCGCCGCCGTACGGATCAAGTATGAGTGGACCCGCATTGAAAGGATGAATTTAAATGATAATGACAAAGAACCTCGATGAAGAGGACGCCCTCAGGCTCCAGCTCCAGACACATGCCGTGTCGCCGGTTGTCCAGGAAGTCCTCAAGCCGCAGGAACTTCACGGCGCTCAGCGACCGCCAGTCTCTCCAGTAGACGGCGATCTCCAGCTCCCTGGACTGGATCGGCAGAAACAAAGATTTCATGGTCAGAAATCTATCGAGCAATTTTTTTTTACATTTATCGACTGAATTATGAGATTAGAACCAGAGAAGAAAAGAGAGTCGGGAAGGCGGGATCGAACCGCCGAGGTTCTTCAAAAGTATTTTGGATTAAAACTAAAATATTTTCGTTGCTGAATATCCTCCCCACAAAAATTCTGCCTCATCACTCTGACCCGGCGCCTCCTGCTACACTTCCTGTTGGATACTACTTAAGCAGTGGGAAATCAAAGGTTTCCAGAAATCATGGGAAAAGTCTCACGTAGCTTCAAAATCCTCTAGAGTGGACCCGGAAGTTTCGGGATGCTGTTTTTGTGGAGCGGTGAAACCAAACAGGAAGTTAAGGGGTCTACGGTTCAGCGCCGCGTCTGGATGTGGGAGAACGAAGCAGACGCCGAAAAAGACTACTCAACCTAAAGTGAAGCATAGTGGTGGATCACTGATGTTCTGGTGCTGCTGTGTAACGTGATGGATTCCATCGAGGACCAGGAAATCCTAGTAAAAAAAGGACACACTTCATTGGGTGGCGGCTTTAGATCGGTGGGTAGAGCAAATTAAAATCAGGCGACCACAAGTTCACGTCCAGCTCTTTTACTGGGGCCCCTGAGCAAGACTCTGAAAGCCCAGCTGCCCACAGCTCCCTCAGGGATGCACCCAGGAGTACTCCAGAACCTTTTGCCTGTGAGGAATGGGCTAAGATGATTCTGCCAGACGCCGGTGTGCATCGGGTTAGCAGCAGGTCATAGCAGCTAAAGGTTCTCACACAAGTCCAAGTCCAGGCGATAGTAACATCAAAGGTGACTTTAAAGGGGATCAAAGACCATGTCAACAGGAACAGATATTATTGGAGATTCAAACAAATGTTTTTCGGCGGTTACAGAAAACGGACACGTGTGGGTCCAATCCGTCAATCCTGCTTGTGTGGTTGAAGACAGATGAGAGCAGATGTCAGAGGATTAGGAGTGGATTACACGAGGCTAACACTCTCAGAGACTTCAGAGAGGACGGGCCCTCGTTATCCTCGGCCCCTGAACAGATGTTCACCATCAGGAGTCATCGAGAGGACCTTTGGCATTAACGTATCGCCGATACGGGTTTGATCCAACTCTAAAGAACTCTCGTTCCACCATGATACGAAGCCTAATGCTCACTCCAGCCCGACCAATAGGAAAGTGTCACATGATGAGTGGGGGTGTCTCACCAGAACACGGTGGGCTGGATTTACGCGTGGCTCTATGATCCAACCCTCATCTATGGTCACCAGCTCTACTCGAGTATCTGAAATTAACCGGATCAAATCCGAGGATAAGAAAAATCTTGGTGTTCAAAGCGGGATTTGATCCAGTCTCGCGTTAATGAGGTGACAGGACCGCCGCTGTAGCAAAGCCACATGGGAAAATAACGGTAATCTTTTATCAACAGAGCTCAAAAAAGGACAACAACATCTAAATTATTATTAGCACGGTTACACAAACAGTGTTAGGCCCAAACTTTTGATCCAAACAGCAAAGGTATGTCCCCGAAAAGTCCCCAAACCCCTTAGCTGAAACTGAGGTTCGACCATCACCCAGAAGCCTCCTTTCCAGAATACTTCTGGCTCAGTAAACGTGAGTGGAAACCACTGACCCGTTCCAGTTCTATGCTGAAGCTCTGGCCCCAGGCCTCGATTCCCAGCTGTCTCCAGTGCGTGCGACCCACGATCCTGTTGTCCACCTTCAGCACCACACATGCATCCGCTGGGACACGAGAACAGAGACACGAAAACGGCGCAGCCATGAAGAAAACCCAAATAAAAGCTCCAGCAGATCATGTGAGTAAATAATATTATACTAGAACCGTGTCCTTGAGTTATCGCAGTGGTTAGAACCTGCCAAGGTGGTTCAACCCTTTAATGTCCCGCTCAACTGTTTGGTTGAGAACATTTTACATCACTACCTCTTTATTTATGGGCCACTTGGCAGAACCTGATACCGTTCTTCATCATTTACATATAGAGAGATAGAACACTTAAACATTGACTCACAGGAGACGTCATCCGACCTGGCCGTCTTCCCATTAGCACTGCGTCCTGATAGGCCGGCTCTGACCTTCAGAGACTTCCCATCGGAGGGGTTCCCCTGCGCGGCCGAGACACTGGTCAAACGGCCACGGCCCGGAACGTTCTCCAACAGGTCCTGACAACCCTTCAAACTCACATCCAAACGACCTGAGAAAACAAACGTGTGATTATTAAAAAATAATGGACAACCGTAGAGGAGAAAAAAGAAAAAAAGGACAAAATCATGGGGCCAGGTGAGATATTAAACCTGGATATGATACTAATATTAGTAGGAACCTGTTAGACTGGCTGGTTTGAAGAAGGAGGAAGACGAGGAAGAGGAAAGAGTGTTGGGTATTTTCTTGGGTGTCCCGTAAGACGGCGAGGCTCCCGATTCCAGTTCCTCCTTAATGGAGGCGTATTTGGGATGATCCTGAGGGAGCTCACTGAGACGCCTCTCCAGGGACAGACGCAGCAGATCCACCTTCTGGGAGGACTCCTGCACCCGGGCCTGGGCCTGTGGGTCACAGAGCAATCCTGAAGAGCACAGCCCTCCTCAATCCTTAAACAGTAAGTAAAACCGATTTATTGACTGACAACACAGTATAACACGTAGTCATTAAACCTCTGGGTTCTGGATCGGCCCAGTTGGGAACCGTAAGCGACTGTGAATCAGTTTCAGCAGCCACAGACAATTTATCTCCCCTCACCCTTCCTGACTGATTCATCTGTAGTTTTACATTTTGCTGGTGTCCTTAACTCTACTGGTACCATGATGTGGTACCCGCAGTCCGTTCAGGTGGAGCAGGTAGTCCAGCTCCTGCAGGGACATCAGTTGAGCTGGACAGCGGCGTGTAAGGTCCACAGCCCAGCAGGGAAAAGGTCAGAACTACCAGGACAAGTTAATGTCACGTTATCTCATGAAGATGAACGGTTGGGTTGCTGGTCGGTCTCACCAGTAGCACATTTTGCCGCAATCAAAAGAAATTCCTGAAGGTGGTTGAAATCCATCAGTCTGGGAACGGGTCCAAAGCTGTTTTCTAAGGTTCTGGGACTTTACAGAACAACAGTGGACCTTCAAAGAAGTGGACCGTCTTCCAAAATTCCACAAAGAGCACCGACGAGGTTCATTCAGGAAGTCCAAAAAAAGGTGAATCTTCTCTGGACTGATGAGAGGAAAGTTGACCTGTTTGAAGACGGGGGTCGGGTTCCATCTGGAGGAAACCAAACATTCCACTAGAAGAACATCAGACCTACGGTCCAACATGGAGATGCTTTGCTGCTTCAGGACCAGGACGACTTAAATGAATTCTGCTTTCTGGCAGAAAATTCTGAGAAGGAATGTCAGGTCATCCGTTGGTAGGTTGAAGCTATTATGCAACTGGGTCATGAAGCAAGACAATGATCCCAGTCAGAAGAGAAAGTCCACCTCTGAATGGATCAGAAATAATAAAACCAAAGTTCTGGAGTGGTCTTATCAAAGTTCTGGACATGAAGATGCTGTGGTGGGACCAACAAAGATCAGTTCATGCTCACATAACCTTCAATGGGGCAAAGCGGTTCTGAAAAGACGAGTGGGCCAAAATTCCACCACAGATCTCCAGGGATCAGAAGGGTTCTGGTTGCAGTTGAAGAGGGAACATCTAGAGATTATGTCTCACTGGTGATTCAGATTTCAGATAAACTTCCTCATATTTTAAAATGGGATTTTGTGTTTACTCTAGTTGTTTCCTGTTAAATTCATGACAAGTCCTGCGACATACAACAATAGAAGAAAACCGCGCCGTCTGCTGTAACTGGTATGCAAAGAATTGGTCCAAGACCAGAACCGGATGCAAGCGCGGATTATCCAGTCGGTACCCACCTCTGCAAGTATGCGGCGGTCCTGAATCTTACGCCTAGTCAGCTGCTTCACCACGTTCTTGGCGCCCTCCACGACGGCCGATTCTATCTTCATGTGGTGCACGAGTTCAGCAACCCGCAGCTCCAGGGGGCTGATCATCTCCACGGCGTGACCTGACGGCAGGCGCCGAGACTTACTTTTACCGGCAAGGGACGTTTGCATCTCAAAGCACAGCAGCACTCCACGTAAAACCCATCGTAAGATTTCATTAATCATTGAAAGACATTCGGTTCCGCGTCTGCAGATCGTACAAAAACGGTAAACGCGTCTTTAGTGGGGTTTACCGTGTGAGCCGTCCCGCTCCCCGCCTCTGGCTTGACTGACTTTGACTATTTGCATGCGCAGCAGCTCAATCTTCGTGCGGCTGTCCTGAACCATCTGCTGGGCCGCAGACAGCATCTTCCGGTCCTGGAGAGCAAAGCAGAACAAGAAAGACGTTACTTTGAGAAGCATCAGCGATGCTATGCATTTTAACGTAATCTCAAATATTAATTTGGGATGCTGTCGTGTGGGGCGAAGAAACCAAACAGGATGTTTAGGGGTCTACGGATCAGCTGGAGGAGGAAGAATGAAGCAGACGCTGAAAAGACCGCTCAACCCACAGTGAAGCATAGCGGTGGATCAGTGTAATAACAAAAACATAATAATAACGATAGTCTCTTTTGTTCAAATATTAAGTAGGTCGGGTCCATTTAGGGTATCAACATCCTTCCAGAGTGACCCGATCACAGAGGACAGTTTTAGGTTCAGGTGTAAAACACACTCAGGACACATTGGACCAGATTTTACACACTGGACCGTTAACAGGGACCGTGCTGGAAAACCATCTCCATCTTCAAACTGGGCGGGGCTTGTGTGAGCGCTGTACCTTGACCGAGCCGTTGGTGTACGTCTGAATCATGTTGTCAGCACCCTGTTTGACTTTGGTCTCCATCGTCAGCTGTTTCTTCAGAGTTCTCAGACGACTGCCCAGCGGGGATGTGACCTCCTCCCACTGACATGACTCCGACGACTGCTTGTCCTCTTCCTCTACGGAACCTGGATGGATGTAATCACAGAGATAAAACAAATACGTTCCCATTGAACCTTATATATATATCTCCTACAAACAGAGTTTTAGGGATTGGGTTCAGATGCTGAACAAAAGTATTCCCTAATGGCTGTGGTCTCCTTCTGCAGGAGGACGCTCCCCGACTCGCTGCAGGGATGCAGTTAGCGGCGGCGGACGCGGCCGTGACACAACCATAATATCCCAGAGTTTTCAGGGATATAATTACATTATGTTATGTAATATATAAACCATTGTCCTCTCCTCTTTGTCCTCCCCTTGAGCCGGGCTGGGACTGTATGTCAAAGTGAACGCAACCCCAACCCTTCAACATCAGCAATGGCGCCCCTCAGAGGTGAATCCATTCACTGTCCTGTTCACCAGCACCACCGCCGACAACTACATTGGTAGGTTTCAGCCTTTCTGGGCTTCATGTGTCACACATACGACCCGGTTCAGAACTCTTAACAGCGGTCCAACAACCACTTCCACCCTCAGCACTAAGAAAATAGAGGAAATACGATTGGACCCCAAATCCATCAGTGACCAGTCGCCGTGGTTACCCATGACGGAGTCTAGGCCAGGTTAAAGGCCAGGGGGTCTTAAATACCCCCTTTTCCACCAAAAATAACCGGGTGCTAGTGCGATGCTGGGGCTAGTGCCTGTGCTTAGTTGTTTCAACCCAAGCACCTTCTAAGAACCTGTTTGCTATTCCATTGGCAAGGAGCCAATTCAGAGCCACGCCATTAAGTCTCCGTATACAGAATCTGTTCTTGGCTCTCAACCAGCACAGAGTTGGTGCTTGTCTGGCACCAGTTCTGAGAGCTAGGAGCTGGTGTTTAGGCGGTTGGAAAGCAAAGAACTGGTGCTAATTCAGACTCTGGCTCCCAACTAGCCCTGGAACCAGCTCCGTTGAAAAGGGGCATTAGAGATCTGGGCACACATACTGACAACCTGAGGACTTTTGTTGCAACCCGGTTGGTTTTGCTCCACTTCAACCAAACTGTGATGGAGATCATCTCCAGGTTTGGCGTCTCGTCTATAATCTCATTGAACAGCTGAGAGCACAGATCAGCAGACAAAAGGGGCGGAGCCATGAAGGCCGCCGGAGTCTGACAGTACAGATGTGTAGTCTTCAGAGTTTTACATCTCCCTGATGGTTTCAGTGGGAGACAGAGAGGGCTTGGCCGGCATCGTAAACATCTGCTCGCAAACTTATAGGTGTGAAACAAAGAGACCTCCATTCCTTTTGGCGTCAGCAAATCATCTGAAAAGTAAAGTACATTCTGGCTTCCTCTGATCATTTTCTTGCCTCAGAACTCTCTCTCTTTGCTTTATCGTAATGTTTAGCCTTTCCTGTAGTTGTTTCGTTCAGACGTCCATCAGACTGCTACGTAGTCGGGTTGTGGCGCGCGAGCCAAGACGTTACAAGCTAAACTGTGAGGACAAGAAGAGAGTAAACGGAGGAAGCTAACGCTACGAGCGGATTAATATAAATGCAATCGCGGCATCAAACGGGAACTTTTAGGAGGAGAATATTGTTAGCACCATTGTAGAATGTGTGTGTGTGCGTAACTTATGTGTGTGCGTGTGTAACTTATGTGTGTGCGTGTGTCACTTATGTGTGTGTGTGCGTAACTTATGTGTGTGTGTGCGTAACTTATGTGTGTGCGTGTGTCACTTATGTGTGTGCGTGCGTAACTTATGTGTGTGCATGTGTCACTTATGTGTGTGCGTGCGTAACTTATGTGTGTGCGTGCGTAACTTATGTGTGTGTGTGTGTAACTCGTGTGTGTGCGCGTAACTTCTGTGTGTGCGCGTAACTTCTGTGTGCGTGCGTAACGTATGAGTGTGTGCTGTGTGTGTGTGTACTGTGTGGGTGTACAATAATAATGCACAATAATATTCTTATTGTGAAGATACTCTCCTCCTGGTTGATCTACGTTTATTATTTATTTATGAATAGTCTCTCCTGCTTCTACTCATGTATTCTTACTTGGGTCATAATGGTGGTACTTGGAGGGCTGGATATATTCTCAGGTGGTAGGCGGTGTAAAAAGTTTGAGAACCACTTTCCTCAGTGGGTCGTACATACATACGGAGGCCCACTGAGGTGGCGCTGGTGGGTCGTGTATCTCGGTCATGTTCTCCGGCCACCTTAACGAACATGACAACTCTGCAGGCGTCAACAAACAACAAACAACATTTGTTCATGCATGTGTCAGTTTTGAGGGAGGAAATCCAAAACAAAGATGGGTTCTTGCCCGACCAGCGCCGCCTCGTTCTACCGACTGTTGTGGAAATCTGCCACGTGGTTTTAAGTTAAAGGATAAAACTGGAAGCAACTTAGAAAGGATCAAAAGAAAGGATCAAAGAAAATCGCTTTATCCCGATCCGTCTGACAACAACAATCGCAGTAGAAAATATATCTATGTTTTCCTTCAGGTCATGATAAGTCGCTCCATCTCCGTACCTGTGGCGCTCTCCTTCTCCGTGGACATGGACCTGGCGTTCAGCTCCAGCAGGTCCCGGTGCATCCTCTCCAGCTTGCGGCTGG
Source organism: Lophius americanus (assembly GCA_037951165.1). Taxonomy (NCBI): domain Eukaryota; kingdom Metazoa; phylum Chordata; class Actinopteri; order Lophiiformes; family Lophiidae; genus Lophius; species Lophius americanus. Next base: position 41,918 of record JBBDHG010000472.1, read on the forward strand.
AGGCCCTGAGCTGTCCGTCAACATCGGCGGCGCACTTGCGACTGGTGACGGCCCGCCGCATCCTCTCCGCCGCCTCCTTGATTTTCAGCTCGCGCTGGATCTCCTGCCTGAGGAGAGTGCGAGCGTCTTCCAGACGCTGCTGGAACTCTGGGTCGAGGATGTCCCCCTCATCCAGGCCCTTGAGGTTTCCGCTCTGAAGGACACGCCCATACTTGTTACTATACTCGTTTCTAGATTTACCATTTGATACACACCTGTTATATCAACTTATCACAATACAACAGCGGTCCATACACCTCATCGGTCCGGTTCTGGGTCCTTGACCCGTTAATGTGCCGCTCAGCTGTTCCTTTAAGCCGTTTTTTTAGTCTTTATTTCTGACTGAAACATGTGACTGAACCGGTTTATTATCTGAGGCAGTGTCAGGCATGTCTATGGTTGGAGCCCTGGGGGACACCCCAGGTAAGAGGGGCCACGGAGGGGGAGGTGCTAACCAAGGCTACTCAGAAAGTCCCATTTGATAAGTAGGATTGTTTTTTAAATTTGTTTGGCACATTAAAGCATGTGAGGTCTCACGAAACATAATTATGTAACTTCATACAACCACAAAAAAATGTTCCTTCTCTTCCTTCTTCATCGATTTCCCTTCATGATGAAGGTAGAAAATGACACATGCTAGATCAAACACAATATTGTTATCGTGTTTAAGATGTTAAATTAACAAATGACTCAAAGATATGAAATAAGCAAATAAATCATTTCCTATACTTTTTTTTCATGCGATCCAGATCAGACTTTGAATGTGCGCTACATCTTACGGCGACGCCGCTGTGGACGTTTTGGTAAGTATTGTAGGCATGAGAAACGGAGTAACAAACCAGAATCTTCTAATTGCGAACACAAGTCTAAAGACCAAAAAAACAAAAATCTAAATGAATTTTACAGGAGTCAAAATATATAATGATGTCAGAGTTCAGTGTTAAATGTCTGCCTTATCTTTTCTTTCAGTTCTTTACTGCCTGCCTTTTGTTTGTCCTGCCTCCCATTTTGTGCACAACATATTCTTTGCACAATCTTATTACCATAAATACTTAACTTAAGACAGACAGATTAACCCTTGTGTTTCATCGCAAACATTTTCTTTCTTTTCACTTTTTTTTTTTCTAAACAACTTGGTTAGGGTTAACATATTGAATATAGTTTAATAAATATAAATTCATACGATAATATTTTGAATATTTTTCAATCGTCTCAGGGACGTGTGTGTTGTTAATTTTTAATTGTGTTGCATTTTCGTAAACAATTCTATGCTGGATCGCAGGGAAAGGGCTTTTCATTCTGCGTGTCGTACCGTTGAATGTACGGCAAAATAACTAAAAGCTTCATTTTAATTGATTTTTGGGTGCGATAATGCAATTTTGGAAAAGTTTAGTGTTTTAGGGAGAATTTTGTCATTTAAACCTATGATCCTATAAAATGTTAATAATCCCTATAACCCGCTGTGAAAACAAAATGGTTCCTTGTTGCGTGTTCAGGACAAAAATGTCCCCGTTACTGTAAATTTCAGTCGTCTCGGCTTCAATATTGTTTTGACATTTTTCTAGGTTTCTCTGAATCATTTTAGATCTTTAAGCATATTTAGAAAAAGTATCTATATTAAAACCAAAAAAGCCAAACAGGGTTCTTAAATAATGTACGTGTGTTTATAAAGTCAGTTATTGTCTATTATTAATATGCAATAGTTGGTGTCAGTATCCAAAAGGGGACATTTTATGTCCTCTAAGGTGATGAAAGGTGTTTTTTTTCCTTCTTTTATCTAATAAGGAGTCAACACCAGACAACGTATCAACTGGATTAACGTAAAATAATAGGTCCAAAAACATACATATATATATATATTATTTTTTTTAAAGTCACTCCATTTAGCAATTCTTTATTAAAAACTTTTTGTCAAGTTCAACGACACATATTAAGGTATTTATTTCCTGCAAATGACGTTGACTTAAATTTGAGGGTTTTTTTTCAATTTTTACTCAATTTTAGATAAAAGGTAAACATTCGACAGTGACAGTATTTTTCCCCGGGTTAGGGTATCGGTTGATAAACACATTAATATGTCAACCTCTGAAGAACAATCCAACAAGATGCCGTTGAAAAGTTGTTGAGAGAATTGGAGAATATTTCCATGAAGCTGCTAGAACATATTAACGTCCGACATCTGTGTAAAAACACATCCACCAAATATGAAAGAACGGGAAGGAATGATTTCAGGAATACCAGCAGCTGTTTTTGTGTGAATGATGCCACAATAAAAGACTTAAGGGCTCCCCCTGTTGGAAATACTTAGTCGTTACTTTTATCAGGATTCACATCATTTAGAGATACTAAGTCATTATTTTTATCAGGATTCTCATCATTTAGAGATACTAAGTCAATATTTTATAATGTTTCTCATCATATCAAGATACTTAGTCGTTACTTTTATCAGGATTCACATCATTTAGAGATACTAAGTCATTATTTTTATGAGGATTCACATCATTTAGAGATACTAAGTCATTATTTTTATCAGGATTCTCATCATTTAGACTCTTAGAGATAATATTGACTTAGTATCTCTAAATTTTAGAGATACTAAGTCAATATTTTATAATGTTTCTCATCATATCAAGATACTTAGTCGTTACTTTTATCAGGATTCACATCATTTAGAGATACTAAGTCACTACTTTGTCAAGATTCACATCCTGATGAGATACTTTCCCATAATTCACTTAGAGATACTGAGTCACTCTTTAGGGAAACTTTCAAACTGTTCAGACAAACCTTTTCATTATTTGTAGATACTTCCACATTACTTTGAGATGCTAAAACACTATTTAGAGAAACTCTTGTTAGAGATACTAAGTCATACTTTTCAGAAGCTTTCTCATTGTTCAGGGAAGTATTCTCATTATTAAGAGACACTATAACACAATTCAGAGAAACTCTCATTAAAAGGCACTAAGTCATTGTTTTAAGAAATTGTATCATTATTTAGAAATGTCATTACTAAGACAATATGTTTCCCTGTTCAGAGAAACATTCTCAACATTCAGAGATACTAAGTCATTATTCAGATAATTTTCTCTTTGTTCGGAGAAACTGTATATAGAAATACTAAAACAGTATTTTAAGAAGATTTATAATAAGGTTTCTAGAGAGATACTACATCATTCTTAAGAGATACTACATCATTCTTTAGAGATACTACATCATTCTTTAGAGATACTACATCATCCTTCAGAGATACTACATCATCCTTTAAAGATAGTACATCATTCTTTAGAGGTACTACATCCTCATTTGGAGATACTACATCATCCTTTAGAGATACTACATCATCCTTTAGAGATACTACATCATTCTTTGGGGATACTACATCATCCTTTAGAGATACTACATCATTCTTTAGAGATACTACATCATCCTTTAGAGATACTACATCATTCTTTAGAGATACTACATCATCCTTTAGAGATACTACATCATTCTTTAGAGATACTAAATCACTCTTTAGAGATACTACATCATCCTTTAGAGATACTACATTATTCTTTAGAGATACTACATCCTCATTTAGAGATACTACATCCTCATTTAGAGATACTAAATCATTCTTTAGAGATACTACATCATCCTTTAGAGATACTACATCATCCTTTAGAGATACTACATTATTCTTTAGAGATACTACATCATTCTTTAGAGATACTACATCATCCTTTAGAGATACTACATTATTCTTTAGGGATACTACATCATTCTTTAGAGATACTACATCATTCTTTAGAGATACTACATCCTCATTTAGAGATACTACATCCTCATTTAGAGATACTACATCCTCATTTAGAGATACTACATCCTCATTTAGAGATACTAAATCATTCTTTAGAGATACTACATCATCCTTTAGAGATACTACATCATCCTTTAGAGATACTACATCATCCTTTAGAGATACTACATCATCCTTTAGAGATACTACATCATCCTTTAGAGATACTACATCATCCTTTAGAGATACTACATTATTCTTTAGAGGTACTACATCATTCTTTAGAGGTACTACATCATTCTTTAGAGGTACTACATCATTCTTTAGAGATACTACATTATTCTTTAGAGATACTACATCATTCTTTAGAGATACTACATCATCCTTTAGAGATACTACATCATCCTTTAGAGATACTACATCATCCTTTAGAGATACTACATTATTCTTTAGAGATACTACATCATTCTTTAGAGATACTATAAGGAGATTCTTAGTCACTATTTAAAGGTTTGTCATTATTCGGATCATTTTCTCTTTGTTGGGAGAAACTCTCATTATATAGAAACACTGAAACGTTATTTTCATAAGGTTTCTCATTCCTTTAAATACTACATCATAATTGTTGACAAGGTTTCTGGATGTTTAGAGAAACGACGTCATTATTGACAGATTCCAGGTGGTTGTTTTGAAATAATTTCTCGGCATTTGGAGAATCTTTCTCTTTTCTCATCGTCAGAGGCGAGAGAGAGTCTGGTGGTTAGTCTGACTCGGGTCGTCTTCTCTCGGTTAGAGCGGGTTACCGGAGTGTCCAGGTGAGCCGCAGGTAGCCGACAGGTGTTTCACACACAGAGGGAAGTAAAGTTCATGGAGGAGCAACCCAGACAAACAAGAAAATCAGGTGGAGGCACTCTGATTCCAGGTTTACCCAACGCGTCCGGTGAGGAGATGTTCCAACCGAACGTCACCACGGTGACTCAATTTCACGGAGAACCGATAAAACTCGAGGAAAAAAACAGAAAAACCTTACGTGTAGAGTCAAACCCGACATGATTGCTATCAACGCGTCCGCCTCTCCACCGCCCCGCGGCCTCCTTCAGGTCCGAGAGCCACAGCCCGGAGAACGAGACAAGAACTAGCGGCCCACAGACGGACGGCTCACGCGCTCCCGGCGGAACAGGTGTCGATTATGGACTGAACATCTGAGTGAAGGTTTGAATTGACTGGAACTGGGGCTCGAAGCAGACTGACGTCAGCAAATCACTGCTGGATTGGTTGGTAGGTAACAATTACGTCACGTCTGACCAGCCAATCGCACTCGATCATTCGATGCACCTGTACTAGTTGGACTTGTGGTGCGTTAAAGTACTATTTGTTTCTCCAGCTTTAGGGAAAAAAGTACATTTTCTTAAGTGCTGTGTTCAAGAAGTAATTTTTCTCAATTAAGGAACAGAATTCTTTGTCAACCACTGATGGCTGAAAGTAACTAAGTACATTTACTTAAGTACTATACTCAAATACACATTTGAGATACTTCTATTGAATATTTCCATTTTATGCTGTTATTCTATAGTGTGGTATTTGTCATTTTACTCGAGTAAAGGGACATAATTCTCTGTTTCTTCCACCGATGACGGACAGTAAGTACATTTTCTCATGTTTTGTGTGTAAATCCAAATTTGAGGTTGTTGTACTTTTGTATTTTCATTTAAGGCTACTTTGTTCTTCTACTCTACAACATATCAACCAAGAAATATTCTACCTACTTTCTACAACTTATATTTAATAATAATAATAATAATAATAATAATAATAATACATTTAATTTATAATGCACTTTACATTTGGATCAAATCTCAAAGTGCTAAAATATATTATTATATATTAAAATATAAAATTAAATATATAATATAATATATTAAATATATAAAATATATATTATACATATATAATATTTGTCTGACCGCAGTATTAGTTTTTTTTTTGTTTTATGCTTATCTCCATCTTTGTTTGAATGTTTGTGAAAAACTGAAAGAATCAAGTATTTCTTTATGGTTGAAGAAAATTCTATTACTTTCAATCCAGAAAGAAGTTTCTTAAAAAAAAAACATCCCAGATTATCTGGGAAAAGTGAAAACAGGATGATCTTATAAAAAAGTTGGCTTTTAAGTTTGAGCTACTCAGTATCATAAAGTAATTAGATTACATCTCTACAGCAGTAACATAAGTCTACACATGAACATAGCAGTAATAATAATCCCTATTTAATAGAAAACACTGAGAGGACAGCTTTACTGAATAATGAGTACTTTTACTTCATTTTTAAAAAAATATATTTTGTAGATAATCCTTTAAATGTATATCTTTTACTTTTAGAGGAGTACATTCGTAGTATGTTATTAGTACTTCTAATCAAATAAAGGATTTGAATACTTTGCCCACCACTGGTGTTGGTCAGTACGTATATACATGTATTTTAATATTGTACTTAAGTACAGTAAAAATTTGAGGTACTTTATTTGATTTATTCCATTTTATGGTTCTATTTGTCTGACAGCTGTAGTTACCAGTTATTATTCATATGTTTTTAAATGTTATTTCACTCCCCCATAAAAACCACAAGTCAATGAATATATAAAATAAATATAAAGAAAGTGTCATAAGTGTAATAAATGTTCTTCTTCTGGCTTTAAATCTCGTATTTCCTGCTTTCAGACTGACAAATAACACGTAATAGCTGCATAATTTTAAAAAAAAGAAAAAGGTTATTTTTATAGCGGCTGATAACCAAATGTAAAGTGCATTATAAATTAAATGTATTATTATTATTATTATTAAATAAAAAATAAAATGACATTTGAAAATTTAACAAGGTGCGTGATGCTTCATGGGAAATGGAGTCATCATCGAAAGAAGACGATCCAGGAAATGAAGGAACCTGCTGAACCTGTTGACCCCTGATTAGAGCGAGTGGACGGTTTTGGATGATAGATCTCTGTTTAATTATCTCTGTGTTTATCTCAGACTAAACTGTCTCGGACCTTCAAATTAAAAATTAACTGAAAACAACTTGAGTAAACACAAAACGCGAGGCAGAAAGGCTGGAGGGTCTGGGAGCATAAACGGATCTTCTGGTCTTTCCTGGTCCTGAAGCAGCGAAGCATCTCCGTGTTCGACTGTGGGTCATGCATTAGTCGCCCTGCGGAGCGCCAACCTGCATTTATTTTTCTTTTGGGGTCTTATTTTATTGCTTTTATCTCTTTCTGGTTTTTACTTATTTTTTTGGGATATTTAAAAATAAATTCTATAAGTACACTTTTACTGGGGTTTTGGTCTTAATTTCATCAGATCACTTCTCAAGTCTTTTTAAAAAAAAAATCTTTTAATGATTTTGTCATTTTATTTAGTTTATTTTACTATTTTGCCAAATTAATACATTATATCACTATCTGTCTTTTATTTTGTTAACTACGCCGAAGAAGAATGTTATGTTTCTCTATCTGTCAACAAGATTATTTTTTAAAACTACATGACGGCAAGTTTTGGCAGATTCTGGAGACGATTACATTTTGGTGACGTTACGTGTTTCGCAGAATGTTACAATAAAATAAAATAATGATCTGTTTGAAGTAGTACCGTCAAAACGCGACGAGGCACTCTGTGGACCTGTGTCCATTATTGATTGATGCCTTTGCTCCTTTGATGTTTTTTGGGGGTAGAGCTGGAGGCTCAGAGGGCTGAACAGAGACACAGAAGTTTCTGTGTTGCTATATTGTACCTCAAACGTTCTCCAATATCTAAGAAAGTAGAGAATAAATAAAAAATTATATTATATAATATACTAGGAATATAGAAAATCAAGAGTACGAATAGATAGTGTTTTAACATAAGTATAAACACGAAATAAATAATAAAGATATACGATCTCTGAAATTGAAAATACTTAATGTGCAGATAAGAGTTGTAAAGAAACATTTTATTAAGTCTTATCATATTGGTATAAAAACATGCCCGAAGAAAAAAAGTCGTCACTTAACGGCAGATTAAGAGTGTCTTAAGATATAACATAAATAAAAGCACCAAAGAAATAAAATATGATAAGAAGTTCTTTTTCTATAGCTTTTGTTGTCTTTGCCGGGGGGACAAGCTGTCCTGCGTTCAGTTTGAGTTGCAGTACCGCCCTCCGGCCTACGAGGGGCGGTAGAGCACCACGAATATTCACCATTGAGCGCGAGTGCCACAGAAAGAAACAAGCGTGCGAAGCTGCGCGCGACCCTCTTTATCGTAGGCTGGAAGGCACACGCACTCCGTGTAAGGTGGAAGTAAGTTTTGTCCTCCAGAGAAGAGTTATTAAACACCCGGGAAATATATCTGGTCAAAACCGTCAGGACTGACGCCAACCATGTCGGCCTCATCGGCGAAAGTAAGCAGGAAGGAGAATTCAAATCATGACGGAGCGGACGAGACCTCTGGTAACGTGAAGGAATGGCGCTTATGTCCTGCAACGCCATTTTCATTTGTTTATCGTCTTTCTGCTTATCCCGCTGTAGCCTGTCGGATAGCATCAGCAGGAAATTGTAATTATGTGTGAATCAACCGCTTGGATTATCTCAAATACAGGCATTGTGTTTACAAGCCACACTGGAGGGATATAGTATACAATGTATTAGCATGCTAGCATTAGCTAGCCAGCGTGAGATGCCAGCTAGCGGCTAGCTTACGGTACACATGAAGAAGGTCGGTGTTTGCATTACAGAAGATGTGCAAAGCATCGCTGTTCGTGCATACGCGAGGATAATATCGCATGTACGTGTTTTTGGCAAGGGGGAAACTCTTTTGTTTACCCTCATAGGTAGCGAGTATACGGTCCCCATCGGCGAAGACAGGCCGTTAGCATTATTGCTAATCAAGAGAGCTGTGCAGGATAATACAGCATGCGTGCAACGTTCATGCAAAAATGTAAACAAGAGCATCACACTCGTTTTATAAGACCTAAACGTCGCTGTGCCGTGGTCTTATTATTGTTGGTGTTAGCGAAACTTGAACTACGATGCTCGGTTGCACCTCACGGTGTGTTCATGGCTGAATGGGCTTGTCAGTGAGACGCCGCTGAGCCTTCCGTTCAAACCAGGCCGCCTCTAGCAGCAACAGGAAGCTCATGCTTGCTGGAGGTAGGGGGGTCTGTATGCTCCGAGTCCCGCAAACGCACCGCTCCAGCCTGAATCCCGCGTTATTTCACGCAACATTAACACACAATGGAGAAATAAAGAATATTAACATAATTTACGGGCTACCGAAGAAGACGATATGAATTTTTCACTCGACTGGTTTGTTACTCATTAACCTTCACACTGTTTATAAAATTAAGCAGCTGATGATTTAATCAATTTACCTTTCTTCGTATATATTGACATTCAACCGGACTCTGAATATGTACCTGGGTTTCTGACGAGTCTACAATGTTAATTTAACTTTTTCCGTCATTCTTGTTAATGTTTTTAACTCTTACCATAATTTGATTCATTAAATCTACTTTGCTTGTATGTGGTATTCCCTCATATCCGGCGTACTTTTTTTGCTCACTTTTTTTACATGACATATGTCTTAAATTTAATTTATTGTAGATCTAAAATGTCTTACTTTAGATAAATTGACTTTTTGGTATATTAATTCATCACCACAGATTAAATGTAGTTTTTAGAGCAGCCCTAAAAACGTTAGAAAAGTGACACTGCCAATAAAAGTAAGAGAAATGTGTGATGTAAAGCGCAAATAGCTATTGTTATAATAATGAAAAACATTTTTCCGAAAAAGGAGCGTAAATAGTAATGACTGTATAATTATTGATTACATCAATGATTTTGATGTATGGAGCTTATCTCACAAACTATTCATACTTTACTTGACCAAACTTTCACGCACACATTAACCATCATAAGTAGTTGTGCCTTTTGGCATTTTGAATTTTATATACATTTCCTATGAAAAGATGACTTTAACTGGGCGGTCATCATCTCCGTAGCGTAAATCCAGTTACTGGCTTTGACCGATAAACCGGGATTTCAGAGGTTTTCATGCAAATCGTGAAGAAGAAAAAAATGCAGAATAGTTATTAGTAGTCGTATAGTTAGAAATTAAGGATAACATGAATTAATGTTTACTTTGAAATGCCCCCAATATAAACATCTTCCCTCTGTCCCACAACAAACAGTAACCAATGTGTTTTAACATTGTTTATTTCTTTCCCAGAAAAAGAGCAACAAGAAGCAATTGAACAGATTGATGAAGTACAGAATGAAATTGACAGGTGAGGGTGAATACCATTTTGTGAGTGAGGAGGTGGGCATGAAAAGAGTTTCTGAAAACTTGTTCTCCTTTTCTCTCCACAGACTCAATGAACAGGCGAGTGAAGAAATTTTAAAAGTAGAGCAACAGTTCAACAAATTACGCCAGCCATACTTCAAGAAGCGATCAGAACTCATAGCAAAGATCCCCAACTTCTGGGTGACAACCTTCGTCAACCATCCACAAGGTAAGAGATAGTTGAACTTTTTAAGAAGGATTTATTGGAACACATTAGAACATAATAAAAATGTGAAAAGAAGCAGCAGCCAAATGCACGACTCAAACATAACGTAACTGCTGCCTTTAACTCTAATTAAACCAAATACTGCCTTTGCACGGAAACCGGCAAATATAAACCTCTGAGATCATATTAACGTATTCCTCATATTTCTCTATAATCAGCCATGACCGTAATGAAAACTGCAGCTCTGCCTTTCACTTTGTTTGTGAACACAAAAGTTTTATTGAGAGAAGAATAATAAACTTTATTTTCTCCTGCTCTTTTTTTCTTGCCGTCTGTATAATCTTGTAAGCTTGAATAGCTAAAGCCGCCATTTCAAAGTGAGCGGCTATACATTTGAATAACAAAAACATTGTGTGCATTGAACAGATATAATAATAATGATTCTTACTCCATGTATAAAGTTGTTATAAACAGTGCATACATATAGCGCAAGGTTGTGCAAGTAGTGTTTCGGGCTCTTCATTCTCTCAATGGTGGGACGACCACGCCCCCCATTGAGTCTTTCCAGGTGACTTCTGAGCAAGGCACCGGCCTGCCTCGCTGTGATTGGCTGAACTCCATGTGTGGTGCCGCTAGAATAGCGCTCCCTCGTGTGGCTGAAAGATGTACTGCAGATATAACCCTGGAATAATGGTCGAAGATTTATCTGATCTGGTGATCCAAATTAAATCTCCTGCAACCAAGTCTTTGGAACCCACTGCTGTACATTGATATCGATAAGCGGAAGGGTCCATTTTGACACAATATTGGAGACATAGAAGAGTTTGTAGTGGCTTCGACATCCAGTAACTGTTTGCGTTTACCCTTTGTGTCATGCAGTTTCCGCTCTTCTGGGGGAGGAGGACGAGGAAGCACTTCATTACTTGTCGAGGGTGGAGGTCACCGAGTTCGAAGACATCAAGTCAGGATACAGAATAGATTTTGTGAGTGCGCTGGTTCTGCTTGCATATTTTCAAACACAACACGGCCTGTTCTGATTCAGAAAATAATAATACATTTAATTTATAATGCACGTTACATTTGGATCAAATCTCAAAGTGCTGTGTTTTTCTTTCCTGCAGTTTTTTGATGAGAACCCATACTTCGAGAACAAATCCCTCTCCAAAGAGTTTAACGTAAATGAGAGCGGGGATCCCTTTTCCAAATCGACTGAAATCAAGTGGAAATCTGGAAAGGTCAGTTCCCATGTTCTCTGGCTTGTTGTGGTTTTGTGGGAAATCATTCAGCGATCTCTCTTTTATACAGAGTCGTCACTATATACGATACTGTAATGTCTTATTATTATTATTATTATTATTATTATATACGGTCTGTTTGTTGTCATTCATTGTCTAAAGCACCTCTAAAAACTGAACATACAGTCTTCTCCAGTGTTACATACACGTGTGTTTTGATATGGAGAAAGTTAATGCTCTGAACAAACCATGTGATGACGCAACATGGGAGAAAATATGAAAGTGTTATAGAGCCGGTTCATTAAAGGCCATTTCATAAATCACTTCTTACGACATTTAAGATGATTGGACAGATATGACGTGGTGCTACTGTGGGGAAAAATGTTTATGAGGTAGTTGTGCAATTCCTCTTCTTCACCAGTGGGGTATTCTTCAGATCTCTCTCTCACTCTCACTCTCTCACACACACACACACACACACACGTTCAAAACAATATGTTTTTCTTATGGCTCACCAAATTATGCATTTGTTTTACCGTTTGTTTTTCTTTGCGCGTCAAAATGTACGACGTATTTTAAAATCAACTAAACTTGAAGGATGGATTTGTTTTTTAGTAATTTTTCTTATGTTTATACAATATTTTCATCTTGCTGGTCTTTTCCTCCACAGGACCTGACGAAGCGCACGGGCCAGACGCCAAACAAAGCGGCGAAGAAAAGGCAGCACGAGGAGCCAGAGAGCTTCTTCACATGGTTCACCGACCACTCAGATGCCGGCGCCGACGAGCTGGGAGAAGTCATCAAGGACGACATCTGGCCGAACCCGCTGCAGTACTACCTGGTAGGATCACCGCCCCTTTACTGCACATATCTACCACTGAGGGTTCTGATGGAACGTGGTCTTCAGTCAGACCCGTTTATCTGAGGGGTTGTGTCCAAATGATGGTCCCGATCCATTCGTCTTTAGCCTCATCCGACACCAAACACTGATCTTAGATAATATCCTGTAGGTCAGCGCGACTCCACGGCAGGTTCATCATCAAAGAGAGTGTTACCGTCTCGTCTGATAAATCACAGACCCGAGGCAGCAAGAGATCATTCTGTCCTGAAGTTGTTGTCACGAGCAGGAAAGGTGGACGAGCACAGGGATCAGTGAAGTGACTCTAGATCTTATCCATTCTGGTACCGGTTCACAAAACCAAATATAGTCCCACAGGAAACAAAGAAAGCCCTTCTGTGAGCTCCATCTGTAACCATGGTAACAGGGAAAAATACAATACTGCTATTAGTACTATAGCCGTTCACACAGTGAAACAGTCCAGGTTCACACAGTGAAACAGTCCAGGTTCATACAGTCAAACAGTCCAGGTTCACACAGTCAAACAGTCCAGGTTCACACAGTCAAACAGTCCAGGTTCATACAGTCAAACAGTCCAGGTTCACACAGTGAAACAGTCCAGGTTCACACAGTGAAGCAGTCCAGGAAATGTCGAACAGTTGGTTATTAAATGTATTATTATTATTATTAATTTGAAAAGGTCAAAATACATTCACAATGCCACCCAGCTTTGTTACTTCCACTGCAATCCTTCAAAATAAGAGCACTTTCAATACATTACTCATTAGGTTTTTTAAATTTTAAAGGTAAAAAAAAATCGGAATCGGTCATCGCGAAGAAAATTTAATCTGTGCATCTGTAATTACTTCCCGATCTTCTTCTTTTTTGTCTTTTTAGAGGTGAAGCGTTTCTTGATCATCTCTCTGTCATTTCAGCATAAAAACACTAGACGTCCTTTAGAGGCGGAGCTAAGGCTGTCCCGTACAAACATGGTCCTGAACTCTACAATAATAACATCATCATTCATAAAAACATGATTATATTCCATTTAGTGCAAATTTTTGCTTTGTAGCACTTTGAGATTTGGTCCAAATGTAAAGTGCATTATAAATTAAATGTATTATTATTATTATTATTATTAAAGCTGCCCTACGTCTTTGCCCCGCGGTGTTTTCTCTCGTGTCGTTTTGCACACGCCTCTTAAATCGTTCAACCGGACTCTGAAGTCAACCGTCTCAATTCTCCCAAAGGTCCCGGACATGGAGGACGAGGAAGGGGATGGGGATGACGACGATGACGAAGAAGAGGGCCTGGAAGATATCGACGAGGGCGAGGAAGAGGAGGGTGAAGGCGAGGATGACGATGAGGATGGAGACGGGGAAGATGGAGAGGTGACAAAAACCGAATATTATAGATTGACTCTTCAGTTTGTCTGACATTAACCTGAACGATGGCTCCGATCCTGAACCGCTCTGTTTTTCTCTTCCTCCAGGATGATGGCGAGGACGATTAAACCTTTCCACCAACACCTTTCCTCCGACCTCCCTCTCTGACCATCCTACGACTCATGGGAGCAAAAATATTTTGTTTGTATTTTGGGGTGGGGGGGTTGTAAAAAGATTTGCTGTATGTTGTCATTGTGTCCGTCCTCTTCCTTTGCAGCCAGAGCCTGTCCATAACGCCATGTCTAAAGTCCAGCTCCCTACACAGCTGGCCCGCAATGGGTGGGGCGGGGGTGTCGCTCGCTCTCTCTCTCTCTCTTTCTCTCTCTTTCTTTCTCTCTCTCACTTGTCCTTGTTTCTCTCCAGAAGAATAGAAAAAAAAACCTTTATAGCGTTCTGCACGTCATCCTACGTAGATTTGAAATACGTACAATAGCGATTTGTATGTAAAATATGACGGTTTTTCTGTTGAAGTTGTGAGTTCAATAAAAATAAGCCATGGTGCAGTGATAACTTAATCATAGCATCCTTAGCCACTTTTTTATATATATAAATGTACATTATAATATATGCAGTGGTGAGGGTACCGAGGCTTATAATTAGGAGTTGCATTTTTTTTCCCTTTGTGACTTATTGTACTAATGGAACTGATTGAAAGCACCAGCTTGTCCTTTCAACCATTGTAAATGTTTTTTGGGATGTACATGTATCTTGGTAAGACGGTCATTAATTGTACACAGTTTAATAGGGGAGGCGCGGCGTGGCTTTGACACAAAAAAAAAAAAGGAAGAAAAACAACAACCACCTTCTGGACGTCTGTTAAATAAATTTTCATTATGTTTTTCAGGCAACCACGACAAAGTTTGAAATGTACATTTTTTTATAACTAAAAAGAAGAAAAAAAACAGAAACCTAAAGGTCTAATTTAGAGCTCAGCTTACCGTTTTTTGAGATGGGAGAGTAAAAATAGTTTCTGCAGAGTCCCACCCCCGAGTCTGCAGGGTTTCTCCTGTTCTGCCGGAAACCTGTCACGTTAAATTAAGTGTACCAGTTGCTTTGTTACAATAAATAAATGTATACATGATGTTTGGAGTAGTTTGATCACGCTTCGGCTTTCACACTTGCGCTGTCTTTGTTAACAATTATGCAGCTGCAGAAGTGAGTGTTAATAGACAAGTGACAGAACAAACGATAAATGGATAATTTAACAATTTATTTAGTCTAAAAACCTAGAATCTAATCCCAGAGCAAAACCACAAACACTGGGTTGTGCAGGCCTACATTTGATGGAGTAATCTGATTACATTTGTCGTATCAAAATCTATTTGGTATAAATAGTTTTCAGATCCATTTTTCTGAAGATCAGATTTTATCCAACCACTTGTGAAGATGAAAGAGGCGTTCAAGGACCTTATGATAGTGTTGGATATTAAAGATGTCCTCCAAACAAACGTAATATGCTTATGTATGGTGTTTGTGTTTTTTAAAGAGATGACAATGACTACATTTGAGTTCCTTAAGGCCTCCCCATTACTTCATAAAAGTTACAGATTGCCTGAAAATAGAAACATTTATTTATTTGAAATAAGAACTTGAATCGAAAATACGTAGTCTGGCTAAAGTCGATCATCAGATCACATATTTCCACATTTATAATTGTATTTTTGTTGTTATAAATTAGCAATAGAATAATTATAACCCTACCAATCAAAGGCTTGACTAGAACTACCCCGACACACCTACAAAAAAACCCGCTAGTTCTGCAACATTAATACAAAACTAATTACTTAAACTCTTCCTTAAACACACTTTTTAAGACTCAGTCGGTGCTTTAAACAACAGGAAGTAGATTGCCTAAATCTTTAACATGCAACAGTAGAATGTATAACATAAGGCTCTTAATGTGTAAATCCAAATATGCCCTGATTGAAGATTAAAAAAGAAATAATAATTTTACTTCATAGAGAGATCTTTATCTTTGATTCTTTTGAGTGTATTTTGCTGATAATACAAACGGAAGTCCGTTGCATTCAACGAATATGAAAAATCAGACAACTTATCTCGTAATTACGAGGAAAAGGATCTCGTATGAGAAAATATGTTTCAATCTGGGGTGTAATTACGTTTTATTCTGCTTTCGGACATATGCGCAACACTGCGCATGCGCCGAGTGACGTCACATACATTTAGACAATGGCGGAAAGAGTGAAAGAGTCGTTCTTCTGGAGAGACGGTCATAATATTGTCATAATAGAATTGTCATAATATTATCAATAATAATAATACATTTCATTTATAACGCACTTTACATTAGGATCAAATCTTAAAGTGCTACAAGATAAAAGCAGATACATTAATATTTATATAAAAATATGACCAAAAAGCAGCAATGTTAATTAAAAGTATTAGTTTCTGCTAAAAAGTAAAGTTTTAAGTCCTTTATGTTCAGGTTTTTAGTAAACAAGCTAAAAAACGCCGGTTTTTGCAACATAATTAGTGGAACAAGTTCGCTTTAATTTTCATACACTAATGACACATAACGTGGCCAAACAAGACTTTCATACAGTCGTCGAAAACACAGTTACAGATGCTTGATAAACTTTACAGGACACGTGTAAACAAAAACACATCCTCCTTATCTCGTAATTACAAGATGAGGTGTCTGATTCTTTCTCTTTTTGGGTGAATCTAATGCACTTCCGCACGTACATACTTTTCCTTCAGTAAAATTGTAAGTGCATGAAGTTTCTATTTGTATCTAGTGTTTTCAAAGTGTATTTAATTTTATTCAATGAAATATTTCGCATTTTGACATCAAGGAAGACAAAATAGTGGAGTAGCGTAAAGGAGTGTATACAATATATTTTATACATATCAGGACATACCACAATAAAAAAATCACAAATATACCATGAACTGGATTTAACTTTTGAAATCGAAATGAAATACATCTATGAGTCAAAAATAAAGATATAATAAAAGGAAAAGCGAATAGGTGTTTGATTTTGGGTAAAATACGGAAGTGACGCTAACATTTCCATCTTGTCTCCGGAAGTCGCTTTGTCACCAAGGTAACGGTAGCTTCACGGATGCTAGCTAACACTTCAGCTAACTGACCGTGCTAGTTGCGTTTATAGCAAGGCGAAGATGGCAATGTCTGCAAATCAAGATCGTGAAACATGCGTGAACATTTCGAATGTTTAATATATGTACTTTACTTCACCCACGATTGTTGAACCTGAACAAATTGTCATTAGTGTTAGCATGTTCAGCGACGAAGCCCAGGTGCCTGTGGAGATCCCGTCTCTGTGGAGGAAGTCCCAGCAGTCGGCGCAGGAGTCGGTATGTCTCAGCAACAAGTTTGATTCAATAAAAATGATACATTTTATTTATAACACACTTTATATCTGGATCAAATCTCAGGCCGTCCGGATTTAGACGACGAAGAACAACAGGATTGATGATACAGGTGTCGGATAATCTCAGGTGTGTCTGGAGGGTTTTTATCCTTAGCATGTGGCTGACAGGCACGTGGTGTGTGTTTACGTGCTACTCGGAACTTGAAGAGTCTTTATTGAAAGCAGGTTCGAAGCAAGAGTGTTGACGTTTCCACCTAGTGAACAGCCGACAACTTTAGACCATTACGCCATCTTCATCGACATCTTCCTCTTCGACGAGAATATGGGATGTATACATGAAGAATATGTGTATATATGTGTCTTGGAACAGATAAGAGTGATTTATTTCTCATGATCTTTGACCAGAGAACGTCACACTAGTCAGAACGCCAAAAATGATTGTACAATTGTACATGAATATTATATTTTTAAGAGCAAATACATGGAAACGGACCGTTTGAAGTCGTCAGTAAAGGTTAGAGCAGAGCAGAGATGACGCACGTGTGTGAATCAGGAAAGGTTTCATATTTTCAGGAGTCATTTTATCATTTTAAGCCCACACGCTATTATCTGTTCATAGTTCACGGCGTAAGAAAATAGTTCATCATAACAAGTTATGGACATAAATGTTGCTGCCGGTTCTGTTCGCTCACATCTTCACTTCAATGGAAGTTGGATCTTCGGTCTCACCAGCAGCACAGGATGTCAGAAATAATAGGAAATTCCAGAAGGTGATTGAAATCCATCATTCTGGGAAGGGTTCCAAAACTGTTTCCACGGTTTCTGGGTCTCCCCTGATCCACAGTGAGGCGTTATCTACATATGAAGAAGACTTGGTGCGAAACTGGGTCTTCACAGAAGTGGACCACCCTCCAGAATTTCTCAAGTTACGCTATGAGACAATGGTCCCAATCTGAAGACCAACTCCACATCTCTAGTCAAAGTCTGGACCTGAACCCCTCTGAGATGCTGTGGTGGGTCCTGAACATATCTCTTCATGCCCACAAACTCTAAAAATGTTTCTGAACCAGTTCAGCCATGAGGAGCGGTCCATAATTCCACCACAGTGATGTCAGAGACCGATGTCCGGTTATCAGCAGGGTTCTGTTGCAGTTATTCTTGCTGCTGGAGGAAGAACCTCTAAATGGTGACACGTGGCGCTGGAGAGGATCGCCGCAGCTGATTCAGAACACTGCTCAGGAAAGTGGGTCGTATCGGTCCAGCAGTGGGATCTTGATACGTCCTGTCTGCCAAAAAAACTCAGCATTAAAACATTTCTGTAGTTTTATAAAGATCTGAATGATTCTGAGCCAAAAATCTGGATTCTGCTCCGTTACGAAGCGTCCTGACCCCTCGGGTCGTCTGGAGCGGGTCTCATCCGTCCCCAGAGTCCAAACGGCTCACGGAGAAGCAGAATTATTATTAAATGAAATGACTTTATTTATTATTATACTATTTGTGATTCCGATGCTTTCCGGTTTTTCTAGAGAGGCTGTCAGACCAAAGCAGTGCACAGTGCTGATACAGATGTCCAGACCGTGTCCACCTCCAGCAGCGGTACCCAGACGGAGCCGCTTGACCAGAACACCGAGCCGCTCTTCCACCAGAACCCTGACGAGCCGGAACCGCCCGGCCTGAGGGATTTCCTGCAGCGGGTCGAGGATCTGGTCATCGGACAGCTGGCCAGAAATGCCAGGAGTCATGCATTCGATGGGTTCCAGGTGAACTGGGAGGATCACAGTAATCTGGTGAGCGGAACCAGTGACCCAAATCGTAAATGATGGTTTTGTCCGCCTGTGGAGAATCTGAGAGTCAGGAGTAACGGCTTTGATCTTTCCTCATGAGGAGTTCTTCTGCGCCTTTGCAGGTTTCGTGCCTCCATCGCCTGCAGCATCCCGCTGCTCTGGAGAGCGGCCTACATGTGACCAGTGTGTCCTGGAGCTGTACCGGGTCCGTCCTCGCCTGCGCCTACGGACGGTACTTTGCACACATATGTTTTATGGAAACATCGACGAGAAGTTTTCCCGCGGTCACCTCCTTCGTGTTTTTGGTTGGGCAGGATTGACGATGGAGACTGGAGTTCTGAGACGTCGTACGTTTGTACCTGGAACCTGGACCGTCGCGGGCTGAACCCCAAACAAGCGGATCTGGTCGTAGACGTTCCATCCGCCGTCACCGCGCTCTGCTTTCACCCCAGCCAGCCCGCCCTCATCGCAGGTATGCTGCCGCTGTGATGTCACCAACAGTGGAGTACGCAGGCTCGGTTCTGTGTTTCCATCGGTACCATGTCGTCCATTGCTTCGGCCTAGTCTGGTGTGCCTCAGGGCTTGGTTTTGGGACCAATTGTATTTTAATGTATATGCTACCACCGAGACCCATTTTGCATGTGTTTACTTTCATTCCACTGCCGAAACGCAGATCTACCGACCCGTAAGAGTTCCTGATCCGAGCACTGGTTCTGTACATGACACACATGCAGCTTATGTTTTTTTGTTTATTTTAGATCAAAGGCTCTGACATCATTATATATATATATATATATAACTTCTTCATCACATTTGAAGTTCACGTTCTTCTACAGTTTCTGTGGGACAGAACCAGGAGGACTCTCCATATGGACCAGTTGGATAGACAACGGAGCGAAAATGAGACAAAAATGAGGGATTTTGGTTGTTAATACCAGCTATGTCCACTAGAGGGAGCTTCATGTAAACACTGCACCCGTTTTTGTGTTTTTCTAGTTTTTAATTTAAAGCATTTTTCACTGTAAAAAATTGCAAAAAACTATCAGAAAACCCGATTCTGAGTCCATCAAGAAGAACGAGTAAACAGACTGTTGTCCTGTCATCAGAGCGATGTAGAACACAATCAGAGAAACTACAGAAACCTTCGATTGTATGTGAGCCGCTGTGATCAGTCCCCGGGGCCACACATGATGGAGCCAGAACTGGGTCAGGAGAGACCTCCGTCTTTGACATAACCGGTAAATACGACAGGCGTGTTATTAACTTATTGAGATCCGACCGATCAAGACACGGACTCCAAAAGAACCAATGTTTAGTGTCTGTTTGGGCTTCAGAAGGAGGACCCACCCAATATTAGAGCGGTGGTTGTAATGTTATGGCTGATGGGAGTACTTTGAAGTCCTGAAAGACTCGTGTGCTGCTGTGGCTGCAGGGGGTCTGTACAATGGAGAGGTGGTGGTCTGGGACACGAAGCGGACTCGGGACCCTACGCTGGCTCAAACCGGGATGTCAGCTGACGGCCACAGGGAACCGGTGTATCAGGTGAGCAGACCCATCCGGCCCGCTTAGTGCACCACTGGAGGGGTACTGGTTGTATTTTGAGGAAGTTCTGACCCGTTTGACTTCAAATCTGGTGTCTGACATGTTCAGACCATAAGGACTAGAACTTCTCATGTCGGATAAAAGTCCAACCCTTAAGACGTCTGAATGAAAAAGAAAAAGAAAAGCAGAATTTGCCCCCTAGTGGTAACAGGAAGAGATGTTTTGTACTGTGATAACCTGCTTTTAGCCCCTTTAACCCTGACAGTTCTGATTTTTGCTCAGATGTTGGACACACGTTGTTGTGAAGGAAGTACGATTTTGCGTTTTTTGATGAACCGAGTTGCCGTGGCGACAGAGCGAACAACGTTAAACGGGAAGTTTGAGAGGTTAAGAATTCTCTCAAATACTTTACGAGGTCAGAACTTGATTTAAGAAAAGAGTCGGGCAAAAATGGCTCTACGTCGCCCTCTGCAACTAAAAAAGGAAAAAAAGAAGCTGTCACAGGTCAAAGGTCGCAATGTGTACATGCTAGTGATCAGAAACCGGTGAATGGCCCGACGGGCGGCCAGTTTGCTGGTCTGTTCACTGTGTGTGTGTGTGTGTGTGTGTGTGTGTGTGTGTGTGTGTGTGTGTGTGTGTGTGTGTGTGTGTGTGTGTGTGTGTGTGTGTGTGTGTGTGTGTGTGTGTGTGTGTGTGTGCAGGTTGCCTGGGTTCCCCTGCAGAAGAAAGGAGAATTCGGGGTGCAAAGTTCCTGCTCAGGAGGAAGGGTGCTGCTGTGGACGGTGGACTCTGACCACAGCAGGCTGGTTCTTCACGCCGGCTACGCTCTGGTCCGACACCAGCTCCCTCAGAGCGGCGGAGGCGGCTCCAAGGTGAGCCTCGGTACCGGTGGTGACGGATCGCATGTTTTCCTTCCCAGTTAAATCTGAGACCAAACACGGTTCTCTAGTCTTACTGTTGTTCTCTTCAACCTCCAAAGGTGAAAGGTGAAGGATTTATGCGAAATCTAAATGACTCCAAACATTTTGTACGGTTTAATCGGAGTCTCCAGAATCTTCCAGATTGTTTGAATGAAATAAATCCCATCGCTCATTCTAGAGAAAGTCTTCCTCTGGTGAAGTCGGTCTTCTCTCCGTCCGTTTGCACATCACCAAACTCAAACTATCTCCTGCTTTCGTGACTATTAACATTTCAGTCACCTGTCGTCTGACCGAAAGGTGTTTTTTTTTTGTGTGGCACAGGCCCGAGGCAGCGGCGGCGTGGGCGTCACCTCCCTGGCTCTGTCTCCGTGGGACTCCGACACCTTCTTGGTTGGCTCCGAGGGCGGCCTGCTGCTCCGATGCTCCTTCTCCTCCAAGATGCCGGCGGCAGCGCCGTCCGAGGGCCAGAGTGTGACCCTCAGAGCCCCGGCGGTGTTTGCGTTCAGGCCTTCCGGCGGCCCGGTCCACTCCATACACTGCTCCCCTTTCCACAGGTCACGCCTCCCGAGAAGCTCCGCCGCGATCGATGGAACGACGGGGCAGAGATTTGATGGGTGTCTTGTGTCGTCTGCAGGAACCTGTTTGTGAGCGCGGGGACCGACGGTCTGATCCACCTCCACACGCTGCTGCAGGCCCACCCGCTGCTCTCCATCAGGGTCTCGGACTCCTACGTGTTCCAGGTGCAGTGGTCCCCGACCAGACCTCTGGTTGTCGCTGCCGCCACAGGACGAGGTACGGGCGACCCTTAAAATAGGTGTTTAAGCCGGCGGGCGTCGCTCCAATAGAACATGTGGAATCAAGGTCGTGGGTCCGGAGGATAGACACTCGCGTGGTTCTGATGTCTTAAACATTAACACACAGATCCAGTCGCTACTAAACCTATCACCTATGCCCACTAGAGGGAGCTTCACACACACATTACATCACATTAGGCATGTGGTTTTAATGTTATGGCTGACTAGCGTGGCTAAAAATAGCTGATTTAATTGGGTCTTCCTCCAAATGAATTGTTTCCCATTTAAAATGTAAACAAATACTTTGATTTCATTTTTGCGTTTTATTAAATGACAGATTCACGGGAAGCTTCTTATATAAGAATACGGTTTCCTTGACGACAAAGTAGGCGGAGCTACGACTTCTCCCTCCGTTGTAATGAAGCTGCATCATGACTCGTCTGCGTTTGTGTCCGTCTCTCAGGTGAGGTGCAGATGTTCGATCTGGGCCGCAGGACCCTGAGGCCCGCTGCGACCATCGAGCAGGGAGGGGCGGGCCGAGCCGCCACCTGTTTGGCCTTCAACTGTCAGAACCCTCGCCTCCTGGCCGTGGGGAGGTCCGACGGGGAGGTGGGCGTTTGGCGGCTGAGCCGTGATTTGACGGAGCAGAAACCCAGAGAGGTCGGCCAGCTGGAGCAGATAGCCAATCAGGTGGCGGGATGACCAACCTTCATCTTCATGAACTGAGATCTCAAAGACTTCATTTAAAGATTCAATTTAACGTCTTCATTGAGCATCTTCGGGCGGCACCGTGGCGCAGTGGTTAGCGCTGCTGCCTCACAGCAGGTACCGGGTTCGAATCCACGTCTGCCGGCCTTTCTGTGTGGAGTTTGCGTGTTCTCCCTGTGTCTGCGTGGGTTCTCTCCGGGAACTCCGGCTTCCTCCCACACTCCAAAAACATGTGACACAGGTCAATTGGTGACACAAAATTGCCCGTAAGTGTGAGTCTGCACTGCAGTGAACTGGCAACTCGGCGGGTAAACCCTGGACAAGTTGCCAGTTCACTGCAGCGCAGACTCTCGCCCGATGCTTATCCTGACCCAGAACAGGATAAGCGGCAGATAATGAATGAATGAATTTAACATCTTCATTTAAAGTGTGGAGGTGGAACAAAAAGAACCGAGACTTCGTTTCCAGTTCTAACCAGTAGCATTTATTAAAGCACTGAAGTCGCGACGGCTTCATCGCCACGACTGGGACCTAAAAACGGATTGAAAAGCACAAACTAGAGCAGCTAAGACGATGACATTCAGACACATCCTACCGTGAGCGGCACACAGAGTCGAAGGAGGAGCGAGATAAATAGTACAGGTATTCGTCATTAGTGAGTTCTCCTAGTGCCACAATCATGCAGTTTCAGCCGTGGGTTTTCTCGGAGAAGTGTGTGTGTGGTGGGGGGGGGGGAAGAACGCGTCCCGGTTGGTCACTGGCGGGCGAGGGATCAGTTGACGAAGAGCGAGCGGGTGAATTCCACGAAGTCGAAGGCCGTGGGCAGCTCGCGGCCCTTGCTGTCGAGGTAGGGCTTCATGTGCGAGAGGCAGTAGTCCGCCTGCTCCCTGGTCAGGTTCTGAAAGAGAAGAGAGACCCCGGTGAAGACGTGACGCTCGGAGAGAGGGTCGGCGGGTGGAGCCCTGAACGCGTCTGACCTGGTAGAGCTCCTCTTTGGTCACGTAGGGTTTGTTCTCGGTGCTCAGAGCTCGGAAGGCGCTCTCGATCTCCTCGCTGGACTTGACATTCTCCGTCTCACGGCTGATCATGAACGCCATGTACTCCTGCAGCGACACGTTTCCATCCCTGCAAAGAAGACACACATTCAGACTTCTGCCATGGCTGCAGACAGAGGGCGGGAGATGAAGCCCGGCAGAACCCGACACGGTAGAAAAATAGGGAAAGCTAGTTTTCCACATTGATAATGTATAATCAACAATCGATTTGACGGTTAGATGTTGAAGCTGTTGACATGACGTGGTTTCTGAACAGTTCTGTATTCTTGGGAGAATGTTCACCTTATGTTGAATTAAATATCCTGGATTCACTCTCACTTCCTCCCAGAACGTCATTATTTGAGCACATTTTCATTGGCCGTGAAAGAAACCCTTAAACCGAAACAATCTAGTTCTTCTCCGCACTAAAGGTCTCAGTGGCTGGAGCGGAACAGCAGCTAGTAGCAGTAAGCAACTGGAAACTGTGAGCGGCTAGAGGCCATGTGCGGCTAGTAGCTGTAAGAAGCTAGTAGCGGCTGGGAAGAGTTACCAGCTGACAGAAGAAACCATCCAAACTGAACGTGTCTTCACGAGGAGGAGGAGGAGGAGACATTGGGAGGTCCCTACCCTCTGCTCAGAGAACAAGGTCAGCTGTCGCTGAACGGTGAAGGTGAAGGGTCTTTTTTTGAGGGCCTACTACACGGCACTGCTGCTCGATCTATGATCTCTATCTAAACCAGCACCGAAGGATCTTAAAGGTCCAACTCTTTAGTGAATCTTTGGCCTGACCAGCGTTTCCACTCAGAACCTCCCTTTCAGTCATTTCCTGATCATGTGACGGACCTGTTGGGATCCACGGTGTCGAGGATGGCCTCAAACTCTGGATCCGGTTCCCCCTCCTCCACCATGGGCAGGTCGTAGCCCAGCGAGCGCAGACAGGACTTGAACTCCTGGTGGTTCAGGCGGCCGGACTTCTCCTTGTCAAAGTGCCTACAGAGCGAAAACGGGTGAAGATGAGGATCGGGATGAAGATGAGACTCGAGAGAGACCACAAAATGCACTACAATGACGTCGGGTCAGATCCACTCACTTGAACATCATGCTGAACTCCTTCAGGGCCTCCTCAGTCACTCCGGTGGTGTTCCTGAAGGAGACGGAGGAGAACGTGAGCAGCTGTCTTACAGAATGTCCGACAGCCGTGTGTGAGGTGCGGGTCGGTACCTGGCCTGAATCTGCTGCTCCAAGTTGTGCTGCATCCTCATTCCCAGCTGGTCTAGTTGGTCCCACTGCTGGGCCAGGCCCACGGTGCTGTGCTCTGTGTACTTGTTGTCCAAGATCAGGGCCTCCTCCATAGCTGCACCCAGGTCTTCGATCTTCTTCAGCTGGCTGCGCATGGCCCGGATCTCCTGGTGCTTACGCTACGACACAGACGATGGAGGAGACTCAGAGTCCGGCCCACAAGAGCTCGCTTTCCACCCGGGAGTTCTATGGTCTCACAACAGTCATATTTACCTTAGTGGCCTCCAGCTGGGACTCTAGGGTTCCGGACTCCTCCACCATGCAGGACCTGACACCAACACAAAAATGTTTTAGACACCGACACACCTCCTCCCCCCCTCCTCCTCCTCCCAGCATTCCCACAGAAATCTATCCACCAGAAATATAGGAACCACAACAAACGGCTTCTGTGTTGGCAGAATATTCGTCTCTCTGTGGATTGTTCCCACTCTTCAAGTGTTTCGCCGTCTTTCCTGCTTTCATGCTAAAGAGCTACAGCTAACAACAACAACATGCAGGGGTGGGCAGGAAACTGCAGCAGGTCGTCAGTGTATCTGTTCTGAAGGTCCAGTCTGTCCTGGTGACATTCGTCCTGAGTGATCCGATCACTAACTACCTGTGGGTCAACCAGCCGATGTTGGACCCCTGAACCAGAGACTGCAGTACCTCCAGGCACCACCGGGTCAACAGTTTGTCTCAACCAGACGTTTCATAAAACAAATCTGTTGGTGCAAACATGCTGTACCTTAAGAATACACTTAACAGTACATATCATCTGGGCTCGGCGCTGCCCTAGAGTGATCGGATCACAAGGATTGGTGTTGACACCAAGTCAGAACCAGCGCTGAGACTATGGGTCGTTCACACAGTCTTCATCCATCAAGCCTGAGCAGCATTAGTATCATTGTACATGTTTGACCCTCTGGGACCAGAGTCCTCTAAAACGCCATACCACTTTGAAGGGGTCTACCCTGATCAGCCATAACATTATAACCAGTGACAGCCGCCATGGCGATAATCATTGTTACTCTGGCATCGCCTGTCAGTGGACGAGATCCATTTAACACGGAGTGACGTTGTTTCGGAGGCCTGAAAAAAGGTCAGGCATAAGGACCAAGGAGCAAAGTGTGACGGCTGGATGACTGGGTTAGAGAAGCTCCAGAGGTGCTGGTCGTGTTGGGTGTTTCTGTACCTACACAGTAGTACCCAGTAAGGAAGGACCAATATGATGCAAGGTGGTTATAATGTAATGGCTGATTGGTGTACATGTACAATGGAGGTCTGATCTGCAGTTTCCATCTCTGGTGTACACACAGTGAACAGGCTGACACCAGTCAGTCCAGTGGTGGGTCAGCGTGGACCTCGACCCGGTTCTGTGCGTGTGAGTTCTGGGTGAATGTTAGTGCGGCAGGTGGGAATCGAGCTCAACGTGGCGTTTTTAGACTCGGGTGCATGAAATCACACGGACCTACGGCACTGCGTGGGTCAGGAAAAGCAAAACGTGAAAAAAATGAAGAGCAGAGCTCAAAAGAGGTTGACCTTCCAGAAAGATCGTCAGCAACCTGGTACTGATAGACACAGATAACCCGTCGATAGGCTATGCTATTCAGAGAGAGAACAGGGGGGGGGGGGCACAGATCAAACATCAGACCTGATCATGAAGCAAACAGAACAAAAAGCATGTACAAGGAGGTTTAGGTGGAACATGTGGGCTTGGACTGGTCCTACATGATTCTTCATCTCTTAACTAATCACAAACCCATCCCATCTATCCGCCCGCACACACTGGACCCCCCCACACACATTAAAGAGAAGAGATACTAACCCGTCCAGAAGATATGTCCTGGTTAGCACAGTAATCCCAGGTGTCGGCGAGGAAACAGGAACGGGCGGAGAGAGAGAGAGAGAGAGAGAGAGAGAATACGTTAACATGAGGCAAGGACATTCATCTCTAAACACGTAGCAGGCGTCACACACTGAGGGGTGTTCTCCGAACGAGTGTTTAGACAAAACTCTGACTTTGTTAAACCCGACATGAGGGAAACGTTTCCTTTTCCAGAAAGGATGAAAAGTCAAACTCAGAGTCAGTTACCGTTGGTTTGTTGTACATATGTAAATATACACGTTTGTGTGTATGAGAATGGGAGAAATGTAAATATGACCGAAATAAATGGAATCTGAATCTGTGTGTGTGTGTGTGTGTGTGTGTGTGTGTGGCTCGGCTCAGAGCGCGTCCTCTACCTGGTCTCCTGCAGCCACTGGTGGAAAGCATTGGCGTGCTGTGCAAACTCCTGACGCAGTTTATCGTTCTCCTCCTGTCTCCTCTGCTCCTTCTGCAGCTCCAGCTCTCGCTCCTGCTCTCAGCCACAGACAGGAAGAGGCACCAGCAGGGTTTTCACACAGATCAGGCAATGAGGGGATTATTCTGACAACAGGTTTAGAATGTTTGAGATGGAGACCTTGATGATCTTCTGCAGGTTCCTCCAGGTCTCCTCCAGGGCCTCCATGGTGAACCAGGTGTAGGGGTTGGACACCACCTGGTAGCCCTTGATCTGCTGGTCCAGCTCGGCCAGCTGGTTGAAGTCGGCCTGAGCCGAGCTCAGAGACGAGCGGAAGGCCTCGTGGGCTTCTCGCAGCGCTCGGATCTCCTCCAGAGAGTTGCACCTCACCGGGTCGGTCAGGTCCTCCTCTGCATTCTCAAACCAGCTGTTGAACGCAGACGCCTTCTTGGCGAAAGTCAGGAACAAGTCTTCAACCTGGGGACAGGGAGGGTCAATGTGATCCTTGGATTCAAGCTCCGATTGGTGGCAGGATGCTCTTCTGGTTCCCTCACCTTTCTGAAATGCTCTTGAGCCTCCAGGAGCTTCTTCTTGCGTGCAGCGGAGTTGGACAGCAGCTGATTCCAGCGCTTCATCAGGGCGGCGTGACGAGTTTCGATGGCTTTGGATTGGACGTGCTCGGCCGCCAGCAGCGTGTCTTTGAGGGCCGTGATGTTGGTGATGCCCTCCTGCTGGAAGGCCTGGAGACCAGCGTCGAACGTCTCCTGCAGACACAGAAGAAAACGCCGGCGTCAGCGGTGAGAGCGCGGTGCTGCAGAGCGATGGTGAGGCACTGCGACGAGGAAGAGTACCTGCTTGGTGAGCAGCGTCTGCACAGAGGACAGGTCTCGGCCGTAGTCGTCGGTCTTCAGGCTGTTCTCCTTCTCGCCTGAACACAGAACATCCACAAGTTCAACCCAGACCGAAGGCCAAACCACTAACGAGGGATCGGTTTCTGCTCTTCACTCGACACGTACGCTCAGAACCCCGTTAGCTTAGCATAAGCTAGCATAGGTTCTCTCTAGGGTTTAAAATGACACATTCACTTAGTTTAATGGAAACTCAAACGGAACTTTTAAACGAGGCACGCATAAAGAACTCCGGGTTCTTCCTCTCGGTCCACTTCACTGAAGACGGACCTTCTTCACCGTTTCCTCTGAAGGTGAAGCAAAAATCTGAAGCACAGTAAGTCAGTGGTTACTAAACCAACTGAAAGTGCGTCGTGGTTGATGGCTGGGGGTTTGTTCTCAATCCTGCAGTGATATCTGTGCAGGAGAAGGATCATTTTGGATAATAATGACCCGACGGTGATTTTACGGTGGCTGTGAAAGCAGCATCTAGTTCTCCCTGATAATTGTTACACAGCTAAATAAATTAAAATGATATCAGCTCCTGTACAAGTTACGGCACCGCCTGGACAAAACGTTATGATCCTGAAATGTATCGACAGACGAGATGGAACCGGTTCTTACAGCCCCGCCTCGACCTTCATCGGGGGCGGGGGTTGACGATGCGTTACGAGAGGTTGTGGTGTTTTTTCAGAAACATCTGACAGCTGAGAGTGGGTTTATTCGTACCGATCCAGGACTCCACCACGTCCGCCTTCCAGTTGAACTGCAGGAAGGCAGAGTTCTCGTCCAGCTTGGACTTCCTCTGGGCTGCTGCCCTCTCCAGCTCGGACACTTTGCCTTGCAGGGCCGCCATCTTGGCGCTGATGTTGTCCACATGATGGTTGTCCTGTCAGAATAACACACATTATCTTCGGGAACTGTTGTCGCTCCTCAGGATCAAACCCCAACCACCCGGTCCATACCTTCTTGATGAGCTCGTCCCCGTTGGCGCACACGTCGCCGACTCGGTCCCGGTGGACCGTGAAGTCCGTCTCAAAGGCCTCGTGCTTCTTCAGCAGACCCTGTGGAGAGAAAGAGACGACCAGTGGAAGTCAGACAACTTCCAGTTCCGCAAAGTAGTTGGCGTGCCGTCTGGGACAGATGAGCACCTGTACTGCAGCCAGAGTATCTCCGTAGTCTTCGCTCCCCACCAGATTCAACTTCTCATTAATCCAGGCTTCTTCTTCTTCCACGTTTGCCACAAACTGCTGGTACTCCAGCGACTCCTCCAGCCTCTGACCCCTGCAGGAAAAAAGAACCCAAACTCACACGCTGTTGGGCCCTGGACAGAACCTGCCCCTATGGGCCGAGGGCCAGGATCTGCAGGCTCACCTTGCTCCAGATAAGTCTTTGAGCTCCTTCCAGTGGTCCACAAACTGGGCCAGCCTCTGCTGGATTTCGTCCTGGCCGATGGTGTTGTCATCAGACAGCTTCTTCCCAGTATCCAGCACCGACTGGAACGACACGCAGCATAGTCACTTCATAAAGCTGGACCTTTGTCCAGAGCAATCCCTCCCTATTACGAATTCAGATCGGCCGCTACGACAGGTGTGTTTGGACTCAAAAGAATCTTTATCAAAACTAAATCCCATTTGATCCGTTTGCACTGGAGAGGTGTTGGTACTGACCAGATGGAAAAAACTTGTCCGTTCTTTCTTCTAGTTTTTAAAAACTAAAGCTACAATCTTTTCTACTAAACATTTCAGAAATGAAGGTCGGGGGGCGCCGCATTATGTCACGTGTTCACTCAAGACTGCTACCAGGTCAACTGGGGTTATTGGTGTATCGCCATGGTGACGTATACGGAACATCTCACCTGCTAGGAAGCAGACTGTGTTCTGGATCGACACACGTGAAAACACCAATAGTATAAAACAGATTCCGGTGCCGTCTGATAAATCTTAAAAAGATGTAAATTTTTTTTTTTCTACCTGAATGGCCGGTTCGTGGGCTCCCAGCTCAGCTTCCAGCCTCTTGTGCTTCTTCCTCAAATTCTGTACTCCTGTCAAATCCCGTCCGTAGTCCTCCGAGCTGACGAGCAGCTTCTTCTCCCTGCGTGGGGTCAGTGCCGAAAGAAGAGTGTGTAAGTTGTGTGTCCATAAAAGAAAGGTGGCCGTGGATCACATCCCATCTCCTCTGTGGATTCCCTACATGAACTTCCTTACTTAATCCATGACTCTTCATCATCCAGGTCCCTGAAGAACTGGTGCAGGCGATGGGACTCGTTGAGTTTAGCCCGACGACCCGCAGACATGCTCTTGATCTTTGTGAATCGGCTGTTGACGGCGTCCCGCTTGTCCTTCACCAGTGAGGTGTCGAAGGCGCTGCTGGACATCAGGCTGTCAGCCTGGCCGTTCAGATCCTTCAGACGATCCTGCAGGGTCAAGGAGATAGTCAGAACCTCAGAGGATGTAGTTTCACGGTTTAGCTGCTAACAGCTATTGCGAGTCTAAAATACACAAAGGTTCTGAAATCAAAGTGCTACACGGAACGTCAGTTGATTGAAAATGAGCTCCGAACCTCATGGGCGGAAATATCCGCCTCCAGCAGCTGGTGTTTCTTCAGCAGGTTGTTGACCGAGGCCAGGTCTTTCCCATAATCCTCGGAGGCGAGTAGAGCTTCCACCTGAAGGCACAACAAATGAGATGCTTGGAGGTGATCTTATGTGCCGTGGTGTGTGTGTCAGTTTTTTCCCCAGGTGCATCAGGGGTTCAGATCCTCACCTCAGACAGCCAGAAGTCAAAGTCCTTGATGCCCGTGTTGAAGTTCTGCTGCTTGTTGGCCTCTTTGAGTTTCTGGCTCTTTTCTGCAGATTTGTTGACGAGGAACTGCCACTGCTCGTCCAGAGCGTTGAGGCGAGCCTGAGAAGTCATGTGTGGATAAAGTTTAAAGTTAGTTCATAAACGATGTTTATCTACACGTGTCTATAAGACGTCCTTTTACACAGTAGGTCTTCAGTTTAAGTAGATTAATCAAGTTTCTATCTACGCATCTATTGTGGTGTCTTTGTGACATCTCTGTGGAAAAGGGCTTTAGTAGAAGTTTGTTTTTTTTACTCTTCTTCTGTACAGCATACATAATACATACATAATATGCAGAAAAGACAAATGTACCTTGACCGCATCTTCGCTGCCGGCACAGGCGCCTCTCTGGATCAGGGCGTTGCCGGTGTCGATGACCCCGCGGATCCGGTCTGCGTTGGCGTGCAGCTCGGCCTCGAACGCCTGGTGTTTCTGATGCTTACTCTGACGGCACACACAGGAAGGAGCGTGGACACGTGGCGTGAGAACCAAGTTTCTGTTTAGGGTCTAAATGTTCTGAACGCTCCTGTTTTTTTCTTTACACTTTCTTTCGTCCTTATCTTCGACCATCTAAACAATGCCTCTAAAACACTGTGGAGCCAAACTCAGCATCAAATTAACAAGAGGGTTAAATAAAAAAAACGCTGCTGAGCACAGCGACGGACAGCGACACACAATCAGGACGAACGGGTGAAGAAGACGAAGAGGCGGTGTATGTGACATTTGCAACAGAGCAAACATTGAAAAACCTTACTGGAGGAAGAGTCACTTCAAAGATGCTTCGTCTTGAGTGTTTGTGAGTGTCCGGGCCGACTGCTGAGGAGGAGGTCCGGGTAAAACCCGCTTAGAGGTCCTGTTACACCTGCTGTTCTGTATAAACTGTGTTGCTGTTGGTTGTCCACCAATCAATTTTGTTTCTGAGGTTTAATGTGACGCGTTTGTGGTTTCAAGCATGTTGAAGCACATTTGAAGATGAACCTCCCGGAGAATGACAGATTAAAAAAAAACAATTAAAAAAATGGAAGCCACACCAAACAACTAGTAGCCTTTTGATGACAAAAAAATAAAAATAAAAATCCTTGACAAAAATATGACGACGAAATTAAAACAGCGATCAGCCGATTATTCGTTTTAAAATTAACAAAAATCAAACGCAGATGGAAAAGAAGCTGGCGCTGATGAGGGGACAAACTCAAGATGGAGGGAGCGCTTATTCTATGTTGTGTCTACACACAGAGCAAAAAAAAGACGTGGACACATGGAGGATAACCGTCTGGGTTGTTAGTCAGCCGACACACTACTTAAACTTACCAGCAGCTTGGACAGCTAAGGAGAATAAGACAGTGGGAGAAAAGTTCAGTCTCACGTATGAAAGGACAACGGGAAGATTTGAAACAGAACAAAGGCAGTGATAAATTTATAGTCAGCTTAAGAACGCCACCGGCTTATTTTCTCGGGCTGCTGTGGAAATGTCTTCAATGTTCGTTTCTTTACGAAGTAAACAGATTCCCTCTTTTTTCCCCAAATAAAGGAGGAGCCTGATCTTCAGCAGGATGCATCTCTTTACCTGGATGTTGGTGGGGTCCTTGTAAGACTCGTCGGTTGCGGTCTGCAGCTTCTCGCTGATCCAGGCCTCAATTTCGTCCACGTCTCTGCTGAACTGCTGCAGAGTCTGGGACTCACCCAGCTTGGAGCGCTTCTCGATCATCTGGGCCTTCAGGCGGCGCCATCTTTAAAGCAGTAAGAAGAGTTGTCGCTGTTTCAGAAGCTGGTGGCTGATAAATAAACATTCATCCTCCTCTCCTGCAGCTGGTTTGGACCTGGATCTGGTTGAGGGCTGCTGGCGGCTACATTTCAAACACGGACATTTGTTCAAGATTCAAAAGCGTCCTACCTGTCGAGGACATCATTGCGGCGGTCGAAGATCTCAGGTTTGGCGTAATGGTCGGCTCCGATCAGCT
The DNA here is from genome assembly GCA_037951165.1 of Lophius americanus. Classification (NCBI taxonomy): domain Eukaryota; kingdom Metazoa; phylum Chordata; class Actinopteri; order Lophiiformes; family Lophiidae; genus Lophius; species Lophius americanus. Next base: position 75,171 of record JBBDHG010000472.1, read on the forward strand.
GGTCAGCGAAGGACTGCAGGGCAGCAATCTTCTCCTCCTGTGGAGCGGGACATCTTTTAACCCTTCATGGATCTACGATGGATTGTAAAAGCTGTGAATGAGCGGTCAAAGACCTCACGGACCTGCACAGTTATGGCCTTGTCAAAGTCTTCGTGCTTCTTGATGAGGGCCTCCACGCTGTCCAGGGAGTCGCCCTTGTCGTCACTGGCGAGGAAGGCTTCACGAGCCGCCATCCAGTTCTCTGCCTGCTCGCAGTCCCTGTTGAAGAGCTGTGGAGCGACAAGGAGAGCAGCGGCCGGTCAGCAGAGGCTCAAAGACAGCCTGAGATCAGTCTGGGTGGTCTCAGAACTTCCATACCTGGAGCTCAAGGCACTGGTCCAGCATCATACGCCGCTGCACCCAAGCCTTTTCCAGGTCGGCGCGCTCCCGATCCAGAGCCTCCAGTTTCTCCTGAATCTCCGGACTGGCGTAGTGGCCGCGCACCAGCAGCTGCTGACCGAACTGTTCAAAGGCCTGGAAGGTGCCGGTGCGAGCGTCGATCTCTGTGCGGTGTTCCTGGAAGGACGGGGGAAGGAGATAAGCCGGATGGCTACAAACTCTACGGACGTGGAGGAAAAACAAGAGTTCAATACCTGGTGTCTCTCCAGAAGGGCCTCGGCTCCGGTCACGTCTTTGGCCAGCTCCTCAGAGGATACCAGCCCTCGGATGCCGTTAATCCAGGACATCAAATCTCTGCAGAATGGAAGAGTCACAGCCAGAAAGAAAACAATCCATCAGAACTGCATCTATAAAACAGGTCCAACAAATACTAACAACCATTTCCCCCGATAACTTGTAACACGTTTTTTAATCCAGCAATTCACCTGAAGTCGGACACGAAGCGCTGCAGGTCGTGGGAATTGCCCAGCTTGTCTTTGCGCTGGTCGGCCCGGCCCACCAGGCTGCTCCAGGCGGTGTTGAGCTCGGTGCATTTCTCCTGGATGTCGTCCACTGCCTCAGGATGGGACTGGATCAGGCGCTCTGCCGTCTCTCCCAGAGAGTTCACCTGCGGAGGGGAGCAGGCGACTCGAGTAAATATCACAGTTTCACCAGCTGCATAAATGACCAAGAGACAGAAATCGGACCTTGTCACCCAGGGCGGCCAGATCTCTCTCGAAACCTTCATGTTTGCGCTGCAGAGCCTGGACACTGGCCAAGTCGTGACCGTAGTTGTCCGTGTTGAGGGCCTGGTTCTTCTCCTCAATCCACTCTTTGGTTTCATCAGCATCCCTGAAGACACACAGACATGTTTGGTCCGATGATGGGAGAGAGTTTGTGAAGGAGACAGTAACATTTTTCAAATAAATTACTTAGTCTACGGATCCTAGAACCGGCAGAATCAACCTCATTAGTCCACGTCAACACATTTATGAAACCATCCAGGAGGCTAGCTGATGTTAACTAGACTGGATTCACCGCTCTAGAACCAGAACATCCACCAACCGCCACTTGGGGTCCCTGACAAACAGCAGAACACTTTCTCAAATCCTTTAATTTGAGTGTTTTTCTAATAATATGAAATGTGTTCAGTCTGCTGACAGGTTTGTTTTAAAGTAGATGATGTGGAATCATCCCTGATTCCATCCTCTTCATCAAAGTCAGGTGAGATGAGGGAGGGAGAGGGGGTGGTGGTGGGGGACACACAAATGGAGTCACCACGAGACCTGTAAGAGGTCACACAACGTGTGTTCCGTTCGCCCACTCTCTGTTTATACCTGTGGAATCGCTGCACCTCGTGGGCGCTGCCCAGCATGTTGCTCCGGTCTTCAGCCAGCTGCTGCAGGGACCGCCAGCGATTATTCAGCTCCTGCACATGAAAACCATCGATGAATAACATTGGACACAACCTACTCTGGTTGTGTCAGCCTGATCATTCCAGCTCTCGGGTCATAGGTCATACACATCGGATGAGCTTTGAGGAAGGGGGCGTGTGATACTGATAGAAAAACATACATTCCGAGATTGTCTCTCGATTTTGGTAATATCTTTACATCCTTCAAACCGTCTTACTTCATCCTAACGTTGTTGTAGATGGTTCTTGTTACCTGCGTTATAACATTCTCTGCTTCTATTACGCCTGTCGCTGTACTGACAGAATTACTCACGACCGTTTTAGCGACGCAGCGATGGCGTTTTCTTATGCCTCGCCATACATTCCTCTTCGTATCATCGGGTACTTCTGTGCGGAGGTTTGTCGCCTGAGCTTTCGTGCAGGTACCTTCTCTGATTCTGGCTCGCCATGACCAGCTGACCGAGCGCCCGTTTGTTTAGATTTGGTAAACTACTGGAAGTTGAACCCAAGTCACCGCCATGCGAGCAAAGATCAAGTCTTAAGGCCGTGGTTAATGAGTCCGGTTAGCTCCGCCAAGAAAGTGATGGTTTTTATTTTACCTTGGCTTTTTCTATTTGTTTGTTCGCAAGATTACGGAAAAATAACCAAGACGTAGGTTTTGGAATATCCCAGAAATTGTGACATAATGCTGTAAAAGAAAATCTTTTTTTATACATGTTTGAGTTATTTCAAGAAACCTCCAAATGTGTGACATTTCACAGAGTAACCCTAATTGCGCTGAACAGAGACATGGAAGTGGAAAGCGCAAGAGAATGAGGGTGGAGAAGCGGTTCCAGCGTGTTTGAGAGATTCTGAGAGAGTTAGTTGGGAGGTTTTGGTGAATTAAGAGGCTAAGGAAGGACGACAGATGAGGAGAAGACCGAAGCAAGAACAGACTCCGGAAATCATCCTATATAATTATAGGAATAGGAATATAGGCAAGTTTTCTTGAATAGAGCAATTATGTCAACCTTGGACGCTGTTGTTCGTTGGAGGAGGTTAGCGCTTCCTCGCTTTGTTTCCTGATGCCGCTTGTTCTCATTTTTCACTCCGACAAACATAACCTTGTGGTGCGGTGACCTAGCCCACATACCGCCGTTATGCTACGAGGCTAGGAGAGGCAACCGATACACGGACTCAACGTGATTTTAGCAGAGTATATACTAGACGTTTGTGTTCGTTTGCAGAGTGTGATTGATGTGTGCAGGCAGCGACAGACAAACGTTGGCAGGTGCATGATGGGGATGAGATGCAGGACTGGACGCACACTGAACACATCGGCGTACGAGGGCAAACAAATATACCGTCAGCCAGACGGATGATGGGAAAGACGACACAGGTGCCATGGGACAGAAGATGGAGGCAAGCAAAACTCAAAACTCTACAACAGTTAGTCGGGTTTCGCAGGCGGACGGTGCCGACACACTGGGTTAGTTCTCAGATCACAATGCAGGACATGGGAGCGAGGGAGGAGCTATTCAAAGCAAGGTCGGGGGGGTGGACTGGACAATCTTACCTTGATAGTATTAAAGTTAGCCGTTGTTTGAACAGCCAAGCGTATGTTCTACAGTCACGGGTGAACAAAACGCCGTTCAAAGAAATGGGGGAAGGGAGGATGGAAAAAAAAAAAAAAAACAGAAAAAACACCACAATCGTCAAAAAGTGTTATGAAACTCCCGGGGTTCATCTTGGTCTCCTCCGGGTCGACCAAGACAACCAGGACATAGTCAGCACTGCAAACACGGCTGGATCAGAAGCGATCGAACGGCTCTGGACACTGAATCACGGGGAGTCACACTAAATGACTGAGACATCATGGTTTGATCTCACATTCAAGAGATCGCTACTAGAGCTCTTGAATGTAACCTCAATGTCTGACCGCATGCCGGTAAACCGTCTCTAGAGACATGAATGCAGTCTATTCCAGAAGGGACACACTGGCATAGAACATCAACTCAATGCTGAACAGTCATGCAGAGTTCCAGTATCGGAACAAGATCGACGAGACGCCAAATCTTTGCAGTTGATGCATTTTTCCCAACAGCTGAATGTTTTCTTGACGCGGACTAAAAGTGTTGAAACCTCACCTTCCACGGGGAGGCAGTCTTGGAATCGGCTTCATCCTGTTGGAGAAGTGAGGCATGATGAGTTCCATCATCGCGGTATTTTAAATGTTCTTATGCAAAAAAGACAGAAATGATTACAACCTTGCCGGGAGCAGCGCCGAGAAGTTCCTGCTGCTGCAGAAATGGAATAAAAAGTTGATCTCCGTTAAATGACAGTCAGTTAGAGCGTTGGTGATGGCGTAAATAGCGAAGCCAGAGAGGAGGAACACACCTGAGCCTGAACCATGGGAGCCTCTTCAGCCATGAGACCTTCGGACTCCAGCTCAGACGCCACTTTGTTGATGTCCCTCAGACGCGACTCGTTGGCCTTCAGGTCCTGTGAATAAGCACGACATCATACAGCATGAGAGAAACACGTTCGCAAATTCTGCCAAAAGAGAGTGCTGCCGCGTTTACGTACCTTCTGGAAGTCGTCAAACTTCTTCTGCAGGACCTCAACCTGCTCCAGGTCAGAACCGACCTCTTCGTTGGTGAGGGCGCTCTCCTTCTCGTTGATCCACTGCTGGAGCTCATTGGCCTCACGGAACAACATGAACTTCTTGCAGCTCTTCTCCAGCATGTCCTTGCGCTTCTCTCCCAGCTCCAGCAGAGTGCCGTACCTTGAAAAGAGTTGCAAGGATAAATTGTTAAATTAACGTCCTTTCGGACCTTTTTTTTTTTTTTTTTTTTAACGATGCTCAGTTTTGGAGAGACTCAGAAATGATTGTGCAGGATGATTCTGCCTGTCATGAATCAGTTTCTGGGAACAGACATGTTTCTACAATTAAAGCTGCGAGGTGACTTCTCTGACATAGTGACCCGTGTTTAATGACGACACCGTTGACAAACAGATAAAATCATGAATCGTCTTTGAAGAGGCTTCTAAGACTGTAGTGGTGTGTGGTGTGAGAGCACGGCTGTGTTTCTCTCCACTGACCAAACACCAACGCTTCAAACAAGTCTTGTTCTTCTTCCTCATTGTTAGTGGCAGCTTCCGGGTTAGCTTTGCATGCTAATAAAAGCTAACCGCTTGTTTAGCCGATAACGATTAATGTTTAACATTTATTGTATTCTATGAATTTAGTCTAATATTATTTAGGAGTTTTTTTTATGTGTCTGCAGAGTCAAAAAGTGGATGTGGAACTTGAAAGCCTTGTCCAAACCCAGAGTTTGTTTTCAGTCCATTCTAGGCTGCTGAGCAAACATGGCGTCCATGGGTGTGGAAATGATGAAATCTGGAACATATATCCAATGTTCCAGTCAAGTATTTGTATTTAAACACTGTGTTTATGTTTCAGGTTCCACATTTTGCACACTGCACTTTTAAGGGGCTGATGGGACACACAGACTTGCATCATGTTTGCGTTATTAATGTCACGGTTTCGCCTGTGACATTAATGGTGGCGCCTAAAACAATCCGCCAAATCTCCAGCATCTCTCGTTTTCGCACCTTGAGCAGAAGAAAACCGCGATAAGGGCATCGATCATCTTTATTTTTAGACAACATTAAATAGCAGAAATGCAGCTCAAAGTGTTTTTAAAGGAGGCTGGGCTTTACAGCACATGTGACCGGCTCCAGCGGCACACCTGCTCTTTTTTTCTACAGACAACATTGGGGGAAAATGCTGCGTTATAGGATTTCATGTCGGTGTCATGTGACGCAATGAAAACATTTTCTTAACCATTACAAGTTCTGTCATTACAAACTTCCACCTTCACGGAGGAAGTCCTGAGAGGTCGACATCAACTTTTACGACATATCCACTTCCTCTACGTCTGCCTTTCTATTTAATTTCACACCATCTGAGATACGGAAGAACTGCTGACGTATAATTTCTCGGACTGATGACTTGATCCTTGGAGAATGAGACAACAGAATGGCGTGTGGCGTGAGAGGAAATGAAAAATGAGCAGCCATGGGCGGAGAAGACGAGAAGGTGTGGAAGGTGGTAGCAGACGAGCTTCTATCCTTTGTGATGAATAGAAGGCGAGGGTGACGGAGACACGGTGTCGGAAAACATGGGGGTGTTTTGGGTTGGAAGGGATGTGAAACTGCGGATGGTGTTTGGCGGCATCACGATCACAAGAACACGTAGAGGGACGCCGGTTCCTACTCACAGCTCTTCCACCTGCTTCATGCGCACAGACACGCTGCAGGCCTCCTTGGTAACGAGTCTGCTCAAGAGGCAGGCGGGGCGGGGCAGTGGGAGGCGCACGCAGAGAAAAATGAGATTAAGTTGTTAAAGACAGCAAGAAGGCAGTGAGAGGCCGGAGGAAAAGGGCATTAGTGGGTCAAAACTGAGCAGAGAGTATGATTAGATGAAGAAGGAGCAGAAAAGAAGGAGCAGAATAAAGTCTAGCCAGAAAAGGAGCAAGTCCGTCTGGCAGGAACAGTTTTCTTACTGATTGTCAATCTGGTCCTGGCGCAGGGCGATGCTGCCGTGTTCATCCAGCAGGTTTTCCCTGGAAGAGGACTGGGTGGGGTCCAGCTTCTTGACGTACGCAGCAGGAACAAAGCCCTGCCGATCGTTCACCTCCACCTTCCACCAGTCCTACAGCACAGAGACGGAGGAGTGTTCATCGTCATCTCGCTAATGTCTACTGAGCAGGTATGAAGGCAAAGGCTTAATGCAGAAACAACATTAGAAGATAAAAATGACCTCATGGAAAGACCTATTACTCATTATGTTTGGATTCACATTCTAATGCAAGCAGGAAATACTCGGAATGTATGTTTGTGCGCGCTTCTGTGAAGCTAGTAAGTTCAGTTTTCTTAAAAATGTTCCATTTTCAAGTGAAATGCTTAAATTTCCAAAATATCACAAGGCGTGAATTAGCCTAAGTTCAACTTGTAACTATGGTAACAAAAAGAAAATCCCCCACAAATGATTTAAGAGGTGCAGTTCTTGGTGCTGTCAGACGGTTCACACTGAGCGGGTGGGTCCGTACCTTGTTGGTGCTGTTGAGCAGGGTCAGAATGTCGCCCTTCTTCATGGTGACTTCACGGGGACTCTTCTCTTGGTAGTCGTACAGGGCCAGCACCAGCTCCTTCCCGGTTTCGTCGTCAGTCGGGGCCACTTGTTGCTGTTCAGCAAAAAAAACAAATGTGTTTTAGTCACTAAACAAAGTTTGAGGCATGGTGGTACAATAAAAAACCCTCCCGTTGAAGAACCGGGGTTTTACCCTGCAGGACTGCGCCTGTTCCTTCAGGGCCTGGATGCTGGTGCCGTAGGCGCTCAGGTCAGACATCAGGGCCTCGTGCTTCTTCAGCAGAGCCTGTTGGCAAAAATCTGGTCAGCACGGCCGCCTTTGCCTCACGGCGATACAAACGCAAGGATCAAATACGTGTGAGAGTTTCAAAGACAGACATGAGGGTCAGAGACAGAGACGTCAACCAGAGTGATGTAGTGTTGTGTAGGTGGACATGGAAAAGAGCTAGCATCATGTTGATGGTTATCATTAGCATGTGGGGGCTCCTTCTGCTCCTAGTTCACCTCCCCTGTTGAACTATAGCTGTTAAATAACTGATTAAACATCCACAGAAGGGAAGGGTGGAACTAGACCGCAAACGTTCATACACACACCATAACACTAACACTTTTAAACAAGTCATAAATTAATTTTTCTCTGATGATTTTGAGTTTCTCTTCCTTTTGTTAAAGTCGCTCCGTTCGCTCACCTCAGCTGAGTCCTCGTCTTTGCCGTAGTCTGGGCTCCCTACGATAGGCTCCTTCTCCCTCATCCACGACTCGGCCTCGTTTGCATCCGCAAAGTACTGCTGGGCCTGCAGAGAGTCCTCCAGATCCTGTCTTCTCTGGGATGCTTTAGCCTTCAGCGTGTCCCAGCGCCCATGCAGCTCGCCCAGCTTAGCTTTCACTTCCTCCGCAGCAAAGTGTCCTGGAAGCAGAGTGAACACCCAGCACAGTCAATGCTGACACAACACTTCAACTGGTAGAGCTCACCAAACAACCTGTCCTGACAGTAAATCAGTACCTTCCTCCACCATGGTCTCTCCTTTCTGGCCGACGGCCTTAATGCGAGGCTCATGACCCGTGATCTCAGCCTGCAGGGCCTGGTGCTTCTTCAGCAGGTTCTGGACACCAATCAGGTCTTTGCCTGAGCAGAAAAATAAAGGGAAAAATCTATCTGGGATATCTGAGGGCAGGGGATTTATCCAAAACTGAAGCATCTTTTAAATGTAATACTTATTTGGGGGTGAAGCTGAACTCCTCATTGAGGAAGACTGTGTATATAAATATATTTAGATATTGCTATTCCTGGTACTATATATACCCCTGTATATCACAGCGGCCTGGATGCTGACTGCACCGTTACCTCTGTTGGTAGAGGCAGCGATGGGCTCCTTCTCACGAATCCAGGTCTCCTCGTCCTCCACGTCTCTGAAGAGCTGCTGCAGCCTGAGCGAGTCTGACAGCTTCTGCTTGCGTGCGGCCATGGGTTCGCGCAGAGCTTCGTAACGCGCCACCAAGGCCTCCTGTTTCTTGCGGATGTTGTCGGCGTCAAAGTGTCCTGCCTCCTGGAACTGTCGAGCTTGGATGGTGATGCCGTCAATGCGGTCCTGAAAGACGATACAACATTTTTGCTAATCCAGAGTTGCGCGCAAATAAAACGATCCTCTCTTTGTGGCCGGGTTTGTTTTCACGACCCACCTGGTGGGCAGCCACATCGGCCTCCAGCAGCGCGTGTTTCTTCTGCAGGTTCTGGACGCTGGTCAGGTCTTTTCCGTAGTCGTCTGAAGCCAGATGGCCCTCAACCTCGTAGAGCCACAGCTCGATGTCCTCAACGTTGCGGTTGAACTGCTGCTGCTGGTTGGCCTCCCGGAGCTTGATGCCTAAAATGACACAATAAGACAATCTCAGTTCTGACCAGCCCCCTACTATTCATCATCGGCTTCTGCAGAGGTCCAATCTACAAATAATGGATGATACGATTTCATCTGATCCCAACATTCTGCCAAAACCGTACCAATATCATATATATTTCATACGCAACTATTGTTCCGTGTATAAGTAACGACCGGATCGTCGTGGTTAAACGCAAATCAGTGAAGTAACACATATGAGAAATCTTTTTTCTTTTTATATAGACAGACAGATGGACACTTAGGCAAAGTGACTGTAGACATACGATACACCGACATACTAATGAACAACAATTAATATAGACATGTATTTATGTACACATACATAAAAATATACAAATAAAAAGCATGTAGTAGAAACGCACGGCTTTCTGTTGGATATTTGAATCACAATCTACGCGTCAGGTTTGTTTTTGGATGGAATCAAATCAACTCATATTGCGCCTCGAGAAAATCCAGTCCAGCCCAGTACCTTTGAGCTCGGTGGCCTCGAGCAGTTTCTTCCACTGGGAGCTGACGTCCTCCATGCGGCTGGCCACCTCAGTGGAGGCGTAATGATTCCCGTCCAGCAGCTCCTGGCCGGACTTCTGCAGCGCGTCGATGCGGCTCTGATTAGCAGACAGCTCGGCCTCAAAAGCCTGGTGTTTCTGCACCTTGCCCTGCAGGTTGGAGGGGTCCTGTTGTCGAGGGGGCAGAGGAGCAGACGTTGGAGAAGATCGGAGCGTGACACCGAGGTGAACAACACAATTTCAAAAGGGAAGACAATCCTCCGGCATGTATTAGATGAACTACCTTGTAAGCCTCGTCCGTGGCCGTCTTCATCTTCTCGTTGATCCAGCTCTTGAGCTCATCAGAGTCCCTGAAGAACTGCTGCAGGTGGAAAGAGTCCTCCAAGGCGGCACGTCGGGACTGAGCGCGCTCGTGCAGGGCGTTGCGGCGGTTGAGCAGCTGTGATGCAGAAGAGGCGAGGGCTTAATCACAAAATCAAGTCCGCTTGCTTTGATGCTCGCTGTTTGTATTTGAAGTGGGTTTTTTCTCACACGTGGGTCTGTGGTACTTACAGCATCTCTGCGGGTCGCCACGTCCTCTTTGGCATAGTGGTTGTTCTGGATAAGTTTGGTCGCAAACTCGTCCAAAGCCTGCAGATGTTTGAGGTAGAGAGATCGTGGCTGTGATTTTACGGCCGACAGACAGGACGGAACTATTTTTTTATATAATTGACACACTGGAGTAACCTACGGTGATCTTCTCTTCCTGGGCACTGAGTGACTTCTCAAAGTCCTCGTGTTTCTTCAACAGAGCCTCCACGCTGTCCAGGGAGTCCCCCAGGTCTTCATTGAGGAGGAAAGCCTACACAGCAAAACAAGCGAGATTACAAACCGGCACATCACTACTACCGGACGTTCTGTGAAGGTAATATTGAAAAGGTGTCATGTACTCTGTGATGTCACACCTCTTGTTTGCTCATCCAGTTGTCAACTTGCTCAGTGTCCCTGTAGAAGAGCTGGAGGTCCATGCACTGCTCATACTGCTGCCTGCGTACCTCCCACAGTTCCAGCAGAGACTCCTTCTCCTCCGAAAGGATGCCGAGCTACACGAAACACATCATTGTTAGCATTCACACGGTGAACACGTGGTAGTAAGAAAGAGTCCAATCTGGATGCTGTCTAACCTTTTCTTTGACCTCCTCAGAGGCGTAGTGTCCTGTGCTCAGCAAGGCCTGGCCAGCTTCATCAGTGGTTCTGAAACTGTCCTCATGGGCATCAATCTCTCCCTTAGAAAACACAAAACGAAAACAATCAGCCACCTCACTTTGCTTATTTTATATATCAGATAACTGTTTGCACTCTGAGTCAAAACGGTGGACAGAATCAGAGAGGCTGTGGTTTTTTTACCTTGTGCTCCTGGTGGCGGTCCAGCAGAGCTTCGGCTCCAGCCACGTCGTTGGCCAGTTCGTCGGCATTGATGAGGGCTTTCATCTCGGTAACCCAGCTGGTCAGATCCCTGAAGTCAGCGGTGAAACGCTGCAGCCTAGAGAATCGTCACAAGAGGGCAGGAGTGAGCAGATTTCGGCTGCAGCCTTATGTCCCCCTAATGCAGTGACTTGGATAACATCTGCCTGTGTAAGAAGATGTTTTACTGGTAGGAGTCGTTGAGGCGGGCGCGGCGCTCAGCGGCCAGCGTGCGGATCTGTTCCCAGTTGGTGACGAGTTCATCTTTCTTCAGATGGATCTGGGCGGCGTTCTGGGGATGCGTCTCCTGCAGGCGCTCTGCATCACCACCCAGTGTGTTGACCTGATTAGAAAGCGAGGAGAAAATAAGAAATCACAGAAGTTAGCTTTGTAACTTCCCACCTATCCTGTACTAATGCAGACTTTCTCCGGGGCATCTTCGTGCCTTATCTTTCAGGGCAGCCAGGTCTCTCTCAAGACCCTCGTGTTTGCGAAGCAGGGCCTGAACACTGGCGAGGTCGCGCCCAAAGTCATCAGAGGCCATCAGCTGCTCCTTCTCCTTGATCCAACTGATGGTCTCATCCACGTCCCTGGTGTCGGAGTCAGACAACCATGAGTTAGAGTCCACATTTGAACGGAGACACAATCACAGATCACACAATCTGCATGGTTTATCCACGTGCTGCTCTGACTGCGTTCACCTGTTGAAGCGCTGCACCTCAGCAGCACCGAACAGCTTGCCCTGCCTCTGCTGGGCCAGGCCCTTCAGGCGCTGCCAGGCCACATTCACCTCGTCCTGCTTGCGGACTATGAGCTCAGCCTCAGGGTGGGACTCCTGTGTCAGTTTGGCTGCCAGCTGATTGACCTCGTTGACGCGCTCCTCGTGGGCGGCCAGATCGGTCTGGAACTCCTCGAACTTCTTCTGCAGGAGCTCCACGTGCTCCAGATCCTGGCCCAGCTCCTCAGAGGAGGCCATGGCCTCCTACGGGTGACGCAGAAGAACAAAATACCCAATCACTCCTATGACTCTTCATCGTCCTCTTAGATTGTATTCTATTCCTCTAGTGAAGCACTGGTTTCTCTCTTGACAGAACAAAAACTAAGCAAGTTTATTTATTCTTTATTTAGATTAATTGGTATAATTAGCTTCGTGAAAGCTTTTAGTTTTCAGCCTCCTTTAAATGAGGACGGCTTTTCAATGCTGGAAAAGCTGAGGAGCAAATAAAGAAATAGCATTTTCTCTGATCCTGGTGGCCAGAAGAAAGAGGAAACTGAAAAGAAGAGCCTAAATACAGAAGTATAGTACCGTATATATATATATATATATAATATATAACAATAAACCTGCGTTCTCTTCAGTCATTTCCCTTTTTTGAAAAATTTGCAAATGAAAAAAAAAGAAAATCAAACCTTGTCACTGATCCAGTCCAGGGCATCTTCACACTCACGCAGGTACTGGACCAGTTTCTGCGCCTGCAGAAGACGCGTTCCCTTCTCCTTGGTCCTCTGCAGGAGGAGGTCCCATAGGCGGTGAAGCTCCTCAAGACGAGTCTGATGCACAGGAGGAGAGATTGGTACTTATTTTTAAACGTTAGTGCAGATTGGAAAATAAATTTCATATTTCTGTATCTATAGAAGAGAAAAGTGAAAAAGTTTTGTGGAGTCGTCAAAAGTATTTATTACATAGACATCTATGCTGGAAATAAATCATTTGGAACCAAAATAGTGTTGCAAGGCAATATCTCTGCAAGAACCGACCCAAGAGAATGCATGAAAAAAAAAAAAAAAAAAGACAGACTGGAAAAAAAGGAGCGATTGCTCAATTTTGAAGGAATTTATCTGGGAGAGTTTTCACAGTTTCACAGCACGCAAGAGTCACACGTGGTCAGCTCCACACCTACTTGGATATACTCAGCCGTATTGAAACTTGTAACTATGGGTCTCTGTTGAGTCCGGTATGGCGTGTAGGACTGGATCACATTCATGGGGTTAAGAGCCGAGCGGGTATTCAGAGAATGTGTGCGTGAATGTTAGCGTGAGGACATCTTCCTCGTTTCTGGGCCTTACCCGGATGGTCTCGGAGGCAAAGTGGCCCTCGCTGATCATGAGGTTTCCTGTGTCGTCCAGTTTGATGATGGCGCCGGCATTGGCCTGAACTTCAGCTTCAAAGGCCTGGTGTTTCTGCAGCTTACCCTGTGTCGGAGATATGATTGTATTTCAAAAGGACTGAAAAACTCTGCTGTGGTCAGAGTATATGACCAAAGTGAAAATCAAACATATATCCATTGAACGGGAAAAAGTCTGGGTCCAAATCCAGACAATAGTTTTAACCAGGCCGACTAACCTGGAGATTGGACGGGTCCTTGTAGTTCTCATCAGAGGCGATCTGCAGCTTCTCCTGGATCCATTTCTCCAACTCGTCGGCATCACGGCGGAAGAACTGAAAGCGGTAGGAGTCCTCCAGCTTCTGCCGGCGCACCAACGACAGCTCCTTGAAACGCCGGTAGCGGTCCAGCACCTGCTGCCGGCGCTCCTGGATGTCATCGGCCGTCTCCAGCACTTTGACCCCTGTGGTGTCCATTCTCTGGAAAGACACCATAGACGGGATACATGATGACCCGACTCAAACCACATCCATGACAACTTGGATTTTCTTCAAACAATATCGGGTTCACTATTATGTATCGTAGAGATCCATCTCTATTTCCCTGCCACATTTCACAGGCACCGCAGGAAATGCAGCTATGGAAAAAAAGTCTATCTATCTATCTCTCTCTCTCTATCTTTGCCTAACCCTAATGGCGAGTTAAACTGAATAGAAAATTGTTTGTATGAGAATTGTCAGCAAAAATTACACAGAGACATCGTTCATCGAATTTGCCGTGAGAAGGGTCAGGCATTTCAATCAACAAATACTATACGATAGAATGTTATAAGAATATTTGCCTGCCCTTAATCTGCTCGGTACTGTCCTGTCAAAACCAGAGCACCTCATCCATTTGACAACAACAGCATATTTTTTCTGCTGTAGCATCATTCACATTCTTGTTTTGAAAAACTGGCTGCAGACTGCATGTAGATACAATGCCGCCATCTGCTGGTGGCAGTTCCGCATTACAACCAGGCACCAGTGAAACAAGGGGGAAAATTAACAAACAAACAAGGGGATATAAAATTATATCTGATAAAAGTTTGTTCCTACCAACTGATTTGATAATTTCATGAATATTCTTAAATCACTATAAAACCCTGGCCTTTACATTAGTATCTTGCCTGAAGATTACCTCTTATGACTTCTGCAGTTTCTATTAAATCAAGATCGTTTTGAAGTTTTTTCAATGAGTAGACAGAGGAGAAAACGGGGTCATGAGTCTCCAGGACCCTGAACTCTTGACAGTTTCTTATTTAACAGAAACTTGGCATGGAACAGAGGCAGGATATAAAGAACAAGACTGTTTGTCTAAACAAAAATCCCCCATCCTGTCTCAAGCTGAGCAACCGAGGGGCCAGCAGCTGAAATAGTAACATGCCAAAGAGGGGTGGGAGCGGACATTCCATATGCATTGCGAACAGTAACCAGGCTTCACTGCACAATGGAACTGCTGCTGTCAGCTTCTCTGTCCACTCCATGCCTCTGGCCCCCATGGCCAGCGTGAGTAGCCTCAAACTGTGGATACAGTCCGGTTCAACCTTCATCAAACACCCCCCTCGGTCGAATTTACAGAAATCCGACAGTCAATACAGAATTGGCTGCAGGGTCTGAGGAGGTCGGACGAAAAACTGTACAGAAATTCAAAGGCAGACAATCACTGAAGGCTGGAGGAGTACGAAAAGACTTTCAGAACTTTTAAATCCCCTCGCATCAATGGACAAAGGGGGAAGAGATGGAGATATCGATCCATCTAATGTAGCCAAGGTCACCGCACACGCACAAGCTAGCTGATGCCCAGGCTAAGTGAGGGGCCAGGGGGGGGGGTCTAAATGCAGATGAATGGGGCTTCTGATGATGCTGCAAACAGTTAGACAAAGTAATGGATAGATATTTGACAGACTCCTGGTGCATGTCTCCACTCAATGGGAGGATTAGTGGAGTCAGCAGTGCAGCAGGGCTTTTTAACCAGAGTCAGACACAGATGCTTCCACCGTTGGCTGTCCAGGCAGGCAAACATCCCAGTGAGCCCACGTATACACAAACAACCAAAACAATTTCGTACCACTGAGTAAACTATAAGCTGATTAGTGTCATCGGCACCGTCCGAAAAAACAACGTAAGCCAGTAAACCCTCCCCCTTCCCTTCCCTTGGCCCAGTTCACAGAGAGCTTAAATCATCAGTCAACTATCTGACCTCAGCCTCATTCCTCAGAAAAAGATGGCAGCAGAAAAGGGACATGCAGATATGGGCTCTAACCTTCTTTTTGTTTTTAAATTTCAGCAAGGGAAATGATGTTGAACAAAGGGAGTTGTCTCTCTCTCTCTCTCTCTCTCTCAACTGCTCACAGTCACAGATCCATTTCAAATGTGTTACCTTGTTGGAGAAAGGCATGGCATTTGCTTTAGGTGCCAAAGTGAGAAAAAGAACTGGAAACAAAATTCTCAGTTTTGAAGAGGGGCATCAAATACACCTGATTAGTAGAAAATCAGCATTCATGAGAGATCAAGAGCGAGCAGGAAATATCAAACAGACTAAATAATACATGGCCGAGTCATGGTGTGTTTTCAAGACTTAGGCTACTGTTATACTGTAATACTGAGTATTTGTTCTACTCATCAATCTTTTACCAAAAATCCTGTCAAACCTAAGAATGCATGTAGTATTTCCTCCACAGACTAAACAGCATATGGTTATTGTAAAGGTTATTGGCTCAGGGATCAGTGCTGGCTAACGCTGCTGAAACTGCAAAGCAAAACAAGAACAGCACAACAACTTTGCAACAAACTGATTAATTAGTTTCGTGGTTTGTAATCAGTATGGTATATTTACTGACTTAAACTGAACGCATGTCAACGAGGTAAAATTAGAGTTACTTACAGCTCTCAAACTCTCCTAAATACAGCCTTGCAACTGCTGATAGTGCCCCACCATCTTGTGTCAGTAGATAACAGCCTTTGCCTCTTAACTCACTAAAGTGTGTGTGTGTGTGTGTGGGGGGGGGTCTACGACAAACAGCCACAACTCTCCCATATCAGTCAGGAGGGTGTTTTTAGAAGAAAAGGCCTCCCCTTCTTCATAGACTTATTTTAAATACAATCTTCATTTGCCATCATTAACAACTTCACCAGCTGCATGTGACCCTCAAAGACATCATCCTTCCAAAGTCCAGCAAAGCCTAAGAATGCCTTTACAGGTGACTTATCTAGTCACCTTCCTTATAGAGAGACACCAGCAGCTCCATCGCAATCCAGAATATCTCTCCAGCATTTGAGACACCTGCATGGCCAATGTAGTTACAGATTGATATAGATTCAATTGGATTATTACCCCCTTGAAACAGCAACTAAGAAGAAGGTAGTCCTAGGTCCTTCTACGGAGCCTGATTGGACATGGTCAACAAATACTCAAATACTCTGTAGCCGGTCGGCTCTTGCGCCTTCCACTTCAGCTTCTCTGTTCAGCCCACTGAGCCCCCGGCTCCAGTCCCAAAGGAACATTATAGGAATAAAAGGAAAGGAGGAATCCCTACTCCAAACGGATTTTTCTTTTAAATGCTGTAGAATACGTAACGCCATCAAAACTTAATCACCTCAAGGATATGGCAGTAAAATTTCTGTCCAGTAGTTTTTCCGTTATCTTGTGTGCGAACAAACAGTCAGACAAACCCGAATGAGCGAAAATGTAACACCCTCACTTGGCGGACGTAATTTGCTTCATCTTTTACTTCATAGTACATATCTGATTATTGTATTTGTAGTCCCAATAATCGTTATCCATCAAAGTAACGCCTACGGCATCCATCTTTCATAGTTCCACTGCACAAATAAGGCCTTTCTCAAAGAGCCACCGCACGGATATATTTTGAGAGACACTATAGATTCCACGCAGCCTCTTCAGCATCTGCCTTCCTGCCAGGAACAGGAAGTGTGTAGGTGGATGAATGGAGGATGATGGCTATTGAGCCAACGCATTAAATTGACTGCCCACACACGGTTGGAGCGGTCTGAATTATTCATCAGAAAGCTACTGAAGGTAGAATACAACAACTGAAGGTAGAATACAACAATCCGTCCGAACAGAAAACAAGTTCTCTTAGTTGAGTGCACAAAACTTCCTCTTAGACAACAGGGAAAAGGATGTTGATGTCCTTTCAAATCCATTTGGGATCTTTGGGGCTTCTGTAGACGAGGACTATGCTCTAAAAGTGATATGGAGACATTTTGTTATCAGCTTTTGCAACATTTGGAGAATGAAGATGAGTGGTTTCTGGCATGAAGCTTCAGAATTGTTTTGAAGAAAAAGAAACTTAAGTGACCTTCTATCAGCATGTGGGAGCGGTTGAGAGTTAAGAATTACGTCATTTTCTGTTTTCTCGTCAACATGAAGCTGAACTCCATTCTGAAAGCATTTGTTTTGAAAAAAACAAAAACGACGCTGCACCCTAATGGAAAGATTTCCGTGGATTGACAGATTGCACAGACCTTCTCTGAATCCTGTTATCATCACATGTCTACAGACTGAATGAAGTCATTCACTCAGCGACACCCAGTTACTATGGCAAACCATCTGTTATGAAAAGGGCTCACGCTGACGCCATCCTGAGAAGATGAGAACTAAAGCAATCTGCAGGAAATGGGAGAGCCTCGTGAGACTAGGCAAGACCTTCTGCATACCGAGGGTTCATACGGAGGGGCAGAGGAGAAAAGACGACGCCGTTAAACCGCCACACTCTTACTTTCTGCAGAACTGAACTGCTTCAGATGTGCGACTGGAGCTCGTTCCCTGAGCAGCTATCAAAGACTTTACATAGTAATGTAATAATGGGAAATGTAAGAGTTGTAATGGCTCAAGTGAAGTTAATACGATATAAAATGTGTTCCAAAGAAATTTGAAGTAAGAGGATAGTTGGAAACAGTCTCTCTCTCTCTCTCTATAGTTTTAAATTGTGCAATTTGTCACATTCTGGTTGCACCTAAAACCAGCTACACACTAGAGGAATAGTTGATAAAAGCTTTTGTCACGTTGTGGCGGGCAAAGGTGTTTTATTTAACATCGACGTCTGTTTAAGTACATACATTTGTCCTTGTTAGCTGTAGCCCTATTAGCTGTAGCTCTATTAGCATCCTCATCGCCAGCACAGGTATCATCACACCGTCTCACCAGGTGAGTCTACAGATACGTCGCTACTGCTGGACTTAATCATAGTTTATAAACAGACAAACTTTTGTCCGTGTTTCCCTCCTTCACATAAAATCCAAAGGTCTTGCAAACTTTAAGTTAAGCTAGTCGAGGCAACGGTCTCCTGTTTCAGGCTTTATGGTACATTGTGAGATGGTGAGTTGATTTGCGTGAATGTGGGCGTGACCAGTGGGAAGCAGGAATGACTCTCTTGACAGATTGGCGGTGATGTCACGTTCATTCCGACGCGGTCGATACAAGGTGGAAAAGAATTAGACGAGTTCATGTAAATGGTGGAAATGGTGAAGATATCAAAACAACTTCAATGAAAGGATCGTTTCAGCGTGGACGGTCGGCTAACTTAACAGCGTTAACATAAAACAGTAAACATTTGATGCGATTTAGCTTTTTGTTCACGTGACAATGGCGTTCCGCGGTGTAAATTAAGAAATGCCTATATGGCTATTACGTTTTTCAGGCCAAAAGCCACACCTAACATCGACAAAAACACGGTCGGTTGGCTCTCATTTAAAAAAAGGCATGTGGCGATACTCCGCAGACTTGATTTGGAGCAGTCACATTCTAAACTTCTGGCTCAGCACGCACTATTTCAATCTATCACTTGAATGCTGTCCTGGTCTTAAATGGAAAGGAAAAAACATTTAACGTTGCTTACGTCTAATCACCTTCATTTTAAGAAAGTCCATTTGTAAAATGGAAAAGAGGTTCACTTTGACGTCACACATTCTACCTCAGTTGAATTGTTGGGGATATGGAACGACTGGCAACGAGAGATGATGCACAATAGAACGACATGGGCGGCTCTAGAGACCGTCTGCAGACTCTGATCAATGGCGTCGTTTCACTGATGGATCGTTTTACATTTTAAAGGCGGTTTGTTTAGAACGATGACTGGACACAGTGTGTGCGCACTTTAAAGGACTAATATGAAACATCAATGAAACTAACCAATGGTGGGTTGGTTAATTAAAGTAACCAACCTACTGGTGGTGGTGGTGGTAATGGTTGCAGTAGCCTCCCACACAGACTTGAGTTAGGGGTAAGGGGAAAGGAAGGTAAACGTTAATAGCTTACTGTCATACAGATTTGACCAACTACATCCCTTAAACTGCACCACTCCCATGCTGCATATCCCTCTCTATTACTAATCACTCTCCACTCCTAGCAATAAGCACTTTAAACATTGTTTTTAACGGCAGACTAATCCCCCATTGACGGCTGCTTAGTTTATGTAAGATTTAATCAACATCTCACTTGTCTACAGAACCAGACCAATGGAAGCAGTACGCTAAACACACTATTTGCTGGGTCCTGCCTGGTCTGCGTATGTCATCGGAGCTTTCAGTGTCGGTAAGATAAACTGACTCTTCACTAGCTTCAAATGCATTATGAAGTTCACCAATACCATAGTATAATAATATTAAAGGTTAGGTTAAAGATTGAGAAAAAAAGAAGATCACTTCACTTCACATGAGCAAAAGACACGCAGGATAAAACAGCTAATGTCCAGAATGAAACAGCATTATTCCAAATCAGGATGGTCTAACCTCAGTGTGGAATAAGTCTCAACAAACAAATGCATGCACAATTCAGATTAATAACCACTTACCAAACCCTCAAGACATTCGATTTAAACCAATATTACATACTGACCAATCTAAGCTGATAATGTGACAGGATGGAAGAAAGGAGTGCACATCAAAACAATACAAACATTAGATTTCTAGTCTGGATCCTCAGGTTTTCAGGTGAAGAAGGCTATGTCCGTGGCGAGGTCATAGCGGCGGCGGTGGCGTTTACAGTGCAATCCTTCAGAGTCGGATAGAAGTTGAATGAGCAAAGTCATCTAATAAGCAGCACAGACAGACGCATTGCACCTGCAGTGACTACGCTGTACAGATGAGCAAGCCAAGATGTAGCCCAACCCATGCGTCTCTCTCTCTCCTCCTACCCCCTCCTCCAGCTCTTTCCTGACCCTTTACTCAGCAAAAAATCAGCATCTCCACCCTCAACTATATATAAAGCTGCCCCCTTTAATCCAAAACACACACAAAAGATACAGCAAGTCAAGCATGGGTGTTACCTTGAGTTTGGGTTTAGTAAATACTGACATTGTAGGTAAGAACCAATCAAAAGTGAGTAGTCCGAAGATGCTTTCACAGGAAGCAGAAAGTTTTAAGTTCATTATTATAAGGATTCTGCTCTCAACGCGATCAATCAGTGTCCATTAGAGACGGAAACAACCCACGCCGTCCGTACGAACAGGATGTTAAGGTGTTGGTAAAATGGTTCATCCCAGCGGTTAGCATGCTGAACAGTATCCGCAGGCCAAGATCCATCCCAGCGGCCCTGGAGACAGCGAGGCCTGTTTTCTATCTGGGTCACTGTCACCCTTCAGTTATAGCAAAAATAGACAGTACTGTTCAGGTTCAGGAGTGTGTGGGAGAATATGTGGGTTGTACTTCACTGTAGCGCTGGCTCGGAGACTTGTCCCACTTTTTCACGAACGAGGAGTATTTTTTGCCGGTGTCTTGGACCGGCAACCTCTAGTTAAGCTTAGAACTAGACTGGTATTTAGGGCAAAACCGGACTACTCAGTTGCAACCCCTGGCAAACTTTGGAATGAGGTCTTCAATATCAATACCAGGGTTCAAATCTCAACCTGCCTGGTTTTCTTTTGTTTGTTCTGTTTTTTGCTTTAAGAAAACCAATAAAATTCTTAATTACACAGTATTTACACAGTATTTACTACTACCCCCATAGAATTTCACATTATGTTTGTACATATCATACAACAACGCTGTGTTGAATTTGAAAATATACGATATAAATGAACGGTCTTGACTCAATCACTATTTTTTTTTATTGTCCCATTTACGGCTTCGATGTCATTCCTGTCATCGGGGTCGGGGGAGTGGCATCTGGTATGTGGGGAACTTGGCACCTCCCTGACAAAGCCAGGGACAAGAAATATAAGATAGCACCTCAATGTTACGGAATGTTTGGTGGTTCTACTGTCCGTCATCAGCAGGCAAAGCAACTTCTTTATGCTATCTCCCTTTTTTAGGGGGTCGCCACAGCGGATCGTCTCGTTCCACAGATTGATTTGGTTCAGTTTTTTTTTTACGTAGGATGCCCTTCCTGACACAACCCTCGTATTCATCCGGGACTAGTTGTGGCTGCGTAGGCTGGGAGCAATAAGGAACTATCCTAAGGTTCCACACTGGATTTCTACCACACCCTCTTTTGAATGGGATTCCAACCCCAGTGTTCTGTATCAAAAGTCATGGGTGTAAGCTGCCACGGACTTTGCTGCTGCTTCCTACTGTCTACTGTCCATCGCCGTTTTACTGAAAACAATACTTCACTTTAGGTTAAGTATATTTTGTCCCGTTCTGGCTCGGTCAGCAGTTAAAACCGTGTCTTGTTTTCATTTTACAAAAGTAACAAACAGAAAAGAAACGAAATGAAGAAAAATCAAGCGTGAAGAAAAGCTGTGATGTCAATGTTTTCCTCGACATAATGGTCATTCACATTGAATACGTTATTTACGGGTGAATTAAATATTACACAAT
Source organism: Lophius americanus (assembly GCA_037951165.1). NCBI lineage: Eukaryota > Metazoa > Chordata > Actinopteri > Lophiiformes > Lophiidae > Lophius > Lophius americanus. Next base: position 96,907 of record JBBDHG010000472.1, read on the forward strand.
ACCATATATAAATACTATGTGTTCATATGATATACTGTACTCTGATATCTGTAGTGGTACAGATTCACATTTGAAAAAAACCTTAAAAGGATCATAAGGAGGTCCGTAACAGTGGCAGCGTCGCTATCCTCAATGCAAAAATGTAAATATGACATGTCACAAAGAGATCATATCACATGTCAACGACATCAAAGACGTCTAGTCTACCTGTCACATAGACACCGTGTCACATGTCAAAGATATCAAAGCCATCTGGTTACATGTCACAAAGACATCAAAGTTTCAATGGCGCCATTGCCCCAAATGTTAATATTTTTCTATTACTGCTGTAGTGACTTCAAAATACTACTACTATACTATAATATTACTTGTATTTCTACAACTATTAGAAGCTCAAAGGATTCATACGGTGATACCGTCTAAGATTATACACTGACACAGTCAAGTTCTCATATTGAGAAACATTTATGTTCACCTTTTTAAACCACATTATTTGATACTAAATGTGAACTTTCTTCACCAGATGAATCGCTGTGACTAGTTACGTTGTATTTCCACTGAGATGAAAACTCGGTGCTCGTCTCTCTACTATATTTGAGTAAAAATAGGAGTTAACTTTTACGCTTTAAGTGTATTACAACGGTTGCACAATGCCACTTTTACTTAAAGGTGAGTAACTCTACTTCCTCCTGAGTAGGGAGAGAATGTGTGTACTCTTGCCACCCTGTAAAATAATAACCAGGAGACTTTCCTCATTTAAATAAATGTAACCAGAGGATTGTCAGCTGGGGCCATATGTCCAAAGGTTTTCATCTGCACTGGGTGGCTCCTTCAGCCATGGCCGACATGCTCATATAACGGCCACATACAGAAATAACCTTCCTTCAGTCACATTTTAGTAACTGGTTCAGAACATATACACCAGAAGAGAATACATGTTCTTTCGACGGGCACAAGCAATTCATATTTGGTTAATGCAAATGAATGCTGTATGAAAAAAAAGAAGCTAGCAGATAGCAGCTAATATTGTCATATTGAAATATTAATGTGACATAATGGTACACAATAATAATGGAGAAAATATGTTAGCTTACATCACTTGACATCCTAGAGGCGCCTGCATGTACAAATGTGACATTTCATTTAATTCAAACGCAGGTCGACGGGGTTTTTGCTAGCAAACCATAATGTCATTTTGATGATGGGATGGTTCATGCTGCCAATTAGACAAAATGTACTACGATTTAGAGTATAAGAGGCAAACTGACAACCTTAGTGCGCGGTAATTTTAAAAAAAATTGTAAATAAAATCCCGTGAAAGCAAAGACAGCGGATGCTAGCGTTAGCCACCAAGCTAACGGATCCGTAGCAGCCAAATTGAATAGACCAAACTAGCAAAAAGGCGATTGCAATATTAAATTATCCTGTTTTTATAGATGTTCAAATTCATAAAAGTATTCATACCTTGTTTTCTTTTTGGAGAAAGTGTCCGAAGCTGTAGTTATTCAGGCAGACCGACACAGTCAGAGGGGGAGGCTTCACTGAATGTCTTTTTTTTTTTTTTTTTTGTGCTTATATCTGACGTAATTTTCTGCAGCTTTCCGGAAACAGCCGATAAATACCGGAAATATACGATCCTCATATAAACAAGCATCTACAGCACCAGGAAATAGCCGATAAGTTCCGGAAATGAAACGAAGCTTGAAAAATAATTAAAAAAAATAATCATTCTGCATCTGGACGGAATACATCTAAATATTATACATCTAAATATTATTAAAAGTATGTCAAAATATTAATCCTCATCCTTTCGAGCACACACAACCTTTTTTTTGACTTTCATTTCTGCCTTAATAATCATTTTTCATTTATTTATCATGTTCCACAGTACAAACATAGAGTTCAACTTTGTGAAAATTATCCACGCATTTAACCAATCCCTGAGGGAGCAATATTTAATTTAATATAATATGTACGATCCTTTTTATTAAATCCGACAATCTTACCATTTGTACCTTTAGTTTCTCAAAAAGCAGTTACATTTTTCAATTTCAAATATTTCCAATATTATTCCATGTTGGGTGTATTATATTCAACCATTTTTGAATAATTGATCTTTTACTTGGTGCCCTGTAGGGCCCGGAAAAATCGCTCTTTCCAGACTAAAATACTCACTTTTACACAGTCTACCTTAAATGACTGAGTAAAACCAAACATCTTACATAGATGTTTGGTTTTACTCTTGTTTAAAGGGTCATTATAGTCTTTTACTGACAATCTGGGGTTCTTTCTACTATGGATGTGGCCACAATCAGACTTGAAATCAAAAATCAGAATCCCTGTGGTCTGTGCTGTACACGGTGATGAAGAATCGTATCTTTGTCACATGTGAGTTAAAGTCCTGCAGTGTGAATGCAGCCTGCAGGTTGGATGTTTAAACCACATTATTCGATACCGGATGCACACCATCTTTACCAGCAAACCCATTTTGAAAAGTTATGTTCCAAACTCTTGTTTTCGTCTCTCTAACAGCCATCACTGTTGTGAGGGAGAATTCCTCCGGGCAGTCTCAGGCAGCTGACAACCACAAGGTCTTATCAGACGGATCATGTGTTCATCAGCTGGTACCTTCTGGTTTAGGTGTTGTTTTTTGCAGGAGTTGTACATTCTTCAAATCTCATCCCAGCTCTGTATAAAGAATCCTGAAAAGCCGTTTCTGCGCGCAGAAACTGGGAGAAGTATTAGATATCAACGCATTTCAACGACATAAGTCTAAAGCCAGTTTACAGACTTTTATCCCATTTGTTCTCGTATATAAGAATTGAAGAAGACAAAAGGCGACATCATCGCTCAGTCACTTTGACCCCGGTGGGAAAAAAAAAATCTTTATTGTTTCATTGCCGCTTCGATATTACAGCAGATGTTAATCATTCAGTTGTTAAATAACGAAAACGCTATGAAACAAATCTCGTTTTAAAAACACAAAATCTACTGATGTGGATGTGAACTACTCATTCTTAAAAACTGTACACTCAAAACAACAAAAACAATGTTTGTGTCAAACACCCCCTTGTTCCAGCCAAAGGACAGCAGTAGCACCGAGGTTGTTCCGCTCCATACGATCGGTATAGAATAAACAACAACATAGTTTTAGTACATAGCAGGAAAACTGCCGTCTGCGTCCTGTTGATCCTGGTAACAAACATCATCCTTCGGTCACGAGTAGCTAAACTCGTGGATATAACATAATCTTTTTTATTTTACTCGTCTGGTTATGTAGCCTGAGTAATTCCTTCGGCCATGAGGCGGTCTGTAGTACGAAGGGAAAATGTTTGAAAAAAGGCCCCCGTGTTAAAAGTAGAACATTTATGTCCGATGCTACTGGGAAATCGCGTTGTGTGACCGTAACTCCTGTGCTACAGGAATGTGAGCAAATCTCTCCGAAAATGTTAAAATAAGAAAACTAGAAAAAAGCCAAGGCCCGTCAGTACCCTAAGTTTATCACAAATTGCGGCAGATTTCTCCATTACTGTCCAAGTTATTGCCATCCACTTCGGCGTCTCTGTTCAGCTCCCTTCCAGAAACAGGAGTCAGGCCTTCGCTCAGGCTGGAAATCTGACTTGTCGTACTTTCACGCTTGGAGAGTCAAGACAGGCTTTGTCTCCTCCGGACTCCGAATAAATGAAGGTGTTGGAAGTGCATGTAGCGGATTAAAGGGTCCGGTAAAACGGGCTTGGGTAAGGTGAACGACGTTCATTTTAAATCCCACAAAAGAATCTCTGTTTAGATTCGGTGACGTTTCTATGGTCTCCAAATTCACCTGGACGTAACTCTTAGCGGGAGCAGGTCTTATAAGCCAGCTTTTCAGCCGTTAACCCAAACCCAGAACGATTTGGGCTCCGAGAAACAAACCCCCGTGGTCATCTGACAGAATCGCGACTTCTCCAGCTTCCGGGTCTTGTTAGCGTACGTCAAAGGTGCCGACTGGACCCACGGAGCCGTTTTGGGATGTGTGCATTTAAAACGCCCCCGTCGGTGCGTCAGAAGGGTGAGGGGGCGCGCAGCGAGCCGCCGAGGGTCCCGTCTTCGTTCACAGTGGCGTAGTAGGATTTGAGGAACTTGACGTAGTTCTGCAGGCTTCGGTTGGTGCTGTCCGACTGCTCCAGGCGATCGGTCATGTCCTGCAGTTGGCTCTGGTGGCGCCGCTCAGCCTGAGTGTCATGAATTCACAGCTTAGTGCCCACTGACGCAGCAAACACTGACGGATTCTGAGCGAGCCGATATTTACCTCCTTTTTGCTGCGTCTCAGTTGGTTGACGTCTGAGGTGGTCCGGCTGATTTGGGTCTCTAGGTCCATTATTTTGGACTGGGTGGAGAGTTCTTTGGTGGCAGCGTGATCTCTGGTCTCTGATATCTGGAGATAGAAATGACACATTAGCGTGGGCGCAGAGCCTGGGGGTCGTCTTGAAACCATTTTGGTGGGAAACCAACTACTGGAGACCAAGAAGAACTTCTGTTTCTACTTCCTGATGAATGTTTAATAATCGGACTCGGACCTGTTGGCGAGCATTAACCAGAGCCTCCTCTAGCTTCTGGCTCAGCAGGGCGCTCTCCCGCCTTTTCTCCTCCAGACAGACCTGATTGGTGAGGATGGTCTCCTCCCGTTTGGCGACCACAGCCTGCAGGTCGCTGTTCTGACCCACAGCCTCCCCCAGCGTCCTGAAAGACAACAGAAGACGAGAAGAAAAGATGATGGTAGTTAAGGAGAGGCGGTCACTCGGGTCTGGGTCAGGGGTTAACCACAGGAGTCATGTGGTGGGGGGTGACCACAGAGGGACCTGGTGGGTAGGGGTGGGACGTAGTGACACAGAGATCATTGGTAGGTAAACTTTGTGTGCTGTGGTTCGACCAAGACATCAGCTGATGGTGTTAGAAGGCGGTTGATGGTGTTTGATGGCGGTTGATGGTGTTTGATGGCGGTTGATGGTGTTTGATGGCGGTTGATGGTGTTTGGTGGTGGTTGATGGTGTTTGGTGACGGTTGATGGTGTTTGAAGGCGGTTAAGGGTGTTTGATGGCGGTTGATGATGTTTGGTGGTGTTTTATAGCGGTTGATGGTGTTTGAAGGTGGTTGATGTTGTTTGGTGGTGGTTGATGGTGTCTGAAGGCGGTTGATGGTTTTTAATAGCGGTTGATGGTGTTAATGGTGGTTGATGGTGTTTTTTTAGGCGGTTGATGGGGTTTGGTGGCGGTTGATGGGGTTTAATGGCGGTTGATGGTGTTTGAAGGCGGTTGTTGGTGTTTGGTGGTGGTTGATGGTGTTTGGTGGCGGTTGATTGTGTTTAATGATGGTTGAGGGTGTTTGATGGCGGTTGAGGGTGTTTGATGGCGGTTGATGGTGTTTGAAGGCGGTTGATTGTGTTTAATGATGGTTGAGGGTGTTTGATGGCGGTTGAGGGTGTTTGATTGCGGTTGTTGGTGTTTGAAGGCGGTTGATGGTGTTTGATGGCGGTTGATTGTGTTTAATGATGGTTGAGGGTGTTTGATGGCGGTTGAGGGTGTTTGATGGCGGTTGATGGTGTTTGAAGGCGGTTGATGGTGTTTAATGATGGTTGAGGGTGTTTGATGGCGGTTGATGGTGTTTGATGACGGTTGATGGTGTTTAATGATGGTTGAGGGTGTTTGATGGCGGTTGATGGTGTTTGAAGGCGGTTGATGGTGTTTGATGGCGGTTGATGGTGTTTGAAGGCGGTTAAGGGTGTTTAATGGCGGTTGATGGTGTTTGGTGATGGTTGATGGTGTTTGGTGGTGGTTGATGGTGTTTGGTGACGGTTGATGGTGTTTGGTGACGGTTGATGGTGTTTGGTGACGGTTGATGCTGTTTGATGGCGGTTGATGGTGTTTGAAGGCGGTTGATGGTGTTTGATGGCGGTTGATGGTGTTTGAAGGCGGTTAAGGGTGTTTGATGGCGGTTGATGGTGTTTGGTGACGGTTGATGGTGTTTGGTGGTGGTTGATGGTGTTTGGTGGCGGTTGATGGTGTTTGGAGGCGGTTGATGGTGTTTGAAGGCGGTTGATGGTGTTTGGTGGTGGTTGATGGTGTTTGAAGGCGGTTGATGGTGTTTGGTGGTGGTTGATGGTGTTTGAAGGCGGTTGATGGTGTTTGATGGCGGTTGATGGTGTTTGGTGACGGTTGATGGTGTTTGGTGGTGGTTGATGGTGTTTGGTGACGGTTGATGGTGTTTGAAGGCGGTTAAGGGTGTTTGATGGCGGTTGATGATGTTTGGTGGTGTTTTATAGCGGTTGATGGTGTTTGAAGGCGGTTGATGTTGTTTGGTGGTGGTTGATGGTGTCTGAAGGCGGTTGATGGTTTTTAATAGCGGTTGATGGTGTTAATGGTGGTTGATGGTGTTTTTTTAGGCGGTTGATGGGGTTTGGTGGCGGTTGATGGGGTTTAATGGCGGTTGATGGTGTTTGAAGGCGGTTGTTGGTGTTTGGTGGTGGTTGATGGTGTTTGGTGGCGGTTGATTGTGTTTAATGATGGTTGAGGGTGTTTGATGGCGGTTGAGGGTGTTTGATGGCGGTTGATGGTGTTTGAAGGCGGTTGATTGTGTTTAATGATGGTTGAGGGTGTTTGATGGCGGTTGAGGGTGTTTGATTGCCGTTGTTGGTGTTTGAAGGCGGTTGATGGTGTTTGATGGCGGTTGATTGTGTTTAATGATGGTTGAGGGTGTTTGATGGCGGTTGAGGGTGTTTGATGGCGGTTGATGGTGTTTGAAGGCGGTTGATGGTGTTTGATGACGGTTGATGGTGTTTAATGATGGTTGAGGGTGTTTGATGGCGGTTGATGGTGTTTGAAGGCGGTTGATGGTGTTTGATGGCGGTTGATGGTGTTTGAAGGCGGTTAAGGGTGTTTGATGGCGGTTGATGGTGTTTGGTGACGGTTGATGGTGTTTGGTGGTGGTTGATGGTGTTTGGTGGCGGTTGATGGTGTTTGGAGGCGGTTGATGGTGTTTGAAGGCGGTTGATGGTGTTTGGTGGTGGTTGATGGTGTTTGGTGGCGGTTGATGGTGTTTGGAGGCGGTTGATGGTGTTTGAAGGCGGTTGATGGTGTTTGGTGGTGGTTGATGGTGTTTGAAGGCGGTTGATGGTGTTTGGTGGTGGTTGATGGTGTTTGAAGGCGGTTGATGGTGTTTGGTGGCGGTTGATGGTGTTTGATGCATCCTTAAACCTATAAGCCCTCCTCCTGCATCTCTGTGTACGTGCGTCGGACCTAAAGCCATGTGCTGTAGATCAAAGGGTCCAAAAACAAAACTATGGGATCCACAGGTCCGAATGGAGGACACGGTTATCCCAGTTCTTTATGGGAAGGTGGGGGGAAACATCCGGAAGCGTTACCTTTCCAAACTCTCCACCCGCTGCTGCAGCTGTCTGTTCTCTTCCATCAGCGCCTTGTTCTTCTGTCTCAGGAGCTCCGTTTGGCCGCCTTGAGTCTCCACCTAAAACGACAGAAGACCTTCTCAGACGACCGGGACCGCCATGACCCGTTTAAAGCTGTCAGTCAAATAATTGTTTTGTTTTTTTTAATTCTCCATCGTTGACCTCCGTTTCCTCTTCAAATAAAGTAAATCATAGGAAGTTTGGTTCGACGGGGGGGATTTCATCTAACGACAGACCAACAAATGTGGAATAAATATAATTTAATGCTAAAGATGAGAAACGGTCCAGTTAGAATTACTCTATAAGATGATCCGACTGAGGAAGAGTCTCTCCAGTGAACGGGAGAGGAGTACATTATAAATCCGTTTTAACAGTCATGGCGCCGAAACTCTCCTGTGGGTAATATCCCACTCACAAAACGAGCCTCAACTCAACCTGTAACCATGGAAACTAAAACCAGGAAAAAGTCCTCTCGATTGTTGGTTTGTGAGTGAAAACACTGAACGGTCAGCAGCGAAACATGAAGCCGAGACTGGAACCCATTCCTCCCTGTTGGGAGAAAACATTAATGACGCGGTAATAACGAGTAATATTTAATTTGATGGGGTTTGATAGCGGCCTCGGCTCAGTGGACAGAACAGAGACACTGAAGTGGAAGGCGCAGAAGACTGCGCCTACAGAGCATTTTATAGATACTTATAGATACTGAGAGTTTGTTGGAGTAGCTAGCTGCTTAGCGTCCTAATAATGGTCACTAGTAATTAGTTACTTTCTTAGTTTCAGGTGGTTGAACCCTAAAACACATAAATGTGGTGAGTTGTGTGTAGTGACCTTCAAGCGGAGGTCAGTCAGGGTGTTGCTGAGCTCCAGGCTGCGTCTCTCATGGCCGCGCTCCCGGTCCTGGGCCTCCTGCAGTAGGAGCTCGGAGCGTCGCAGGGCGTCCGGCAGAGGCTCCAGCTCCACCAGCCGCGCCAGCAGCTCCCTGCGCACCTCCTCCACCTCCTGCTCCATCTCCCCCCGCACCGTCTGGGCCTCCTGCTCCGCCTGAGCCAGACGAAGGCAGGACTGCTCCGCCTCGACCCGGCTTTTTCCAACCTGCACAGAAAACAGAAAAATGGAACCGGTGTTGGTCCTGGTGGACATGAGAAGACACCGCCGCGCTGGGATGTTCTGACGCTCCGCTCACCTGCAGCTTGTAGCCGTCGATCAGGCTTTCATATTGCTTGACGGACGCTTTGACCTGCTGGACCTGCGACTGAGACAAGGCCAGCTTCTCCTCCAAAGCAGATGCTGTGGCCTGGCGGGAGGTGATGAAGAGTTTTTAGATGAAGAGGGAAGTCTGTCCTCCTTATGTAATAGAGATCAGTGCTAGTCTAGAAGAGTGAGCGATGGGAATAGGAGGGAGGTGTGAGAGGATAACCGGGTCTGATGGAACTGCGATGGGGTCACGGTGAGGTTAATGCTCAGTAAACGTGTCTCTCTGCCCTGTGGACTGAAGGTTCCTGACCTTGAGGGATTGGTTCTCCAGTTTGGCGGCGGCGCTCTCTGTGGTCAGCGCATGCAGGCGATCCAGCAGGGCTCCCCTCTCCGCTCGGCTCTTCTCCTCTGAACCGTGCAGCTGCTCCGCCAGCTCCGCCATACGGCTGCATCACAACACCACACCACACGCGGCCGTCAAAGGCTCATCCGGCCCGTTGACACCAGACTGACACAATCATGGTTAAAAAAACGGTAATCGATTCAAGAACTTGGTGCCTCGCCGGCGTCCGAGCAACGCAAATGTCATGAAAAGCTGCCCCTCGTTATTCAGGAGCTCAGATCACTGCCCTCCCCTACGGGGCCCACATATGTGACGAAGCCCAAGAGTAGCTCCTTCCGTGCTGATTTATGGGCGTGTCACTCAGAACGAGTATTTCACAAAGCGAGGGGAGAGGACCGTATAAGAGGAAATCACAAAAAGTCCTAAAAATGGCGTCTGACCGCGTTTTCCTCGTGGTTTCTTTATTTTACAGACATTTCATGATACGGAGCTTTTGAAAAGGCGTGGCTTTGATGGCGATGGTACTTTGGTTTCAATGGATACCTGCCGCTGGTTAGAATGAGCTTCCACACACGAAAGAGGTCGATATTGTCAACAAATGCGACCAATGCAATATTTGTATGCGACCGACAATCTACCATTTGCACTTTAGTGCAAAAAAAAGAAAGAAGAGGAAAGATTATCAAGTGTATAAAGTCATTTATTTATTCATTCATTTTATTTTATTACTCATCCTGATCAGAGTGGCCAGATCATCCCGGCGTTATGGTTCTGTTTTTATTCGGTGGGATTATTGTCGATTGTGTTTCCTGTTTTATTTTGAAGGTCCTTTAGTTCCTGTTCCACTTCCTCCTTTCCTGTCCATGTGTGAACGTGACTCTGTGTGTGTTACGTTATTTGTTACTTTGTAATGTTCGTCTGTGTTACCTGTTTTCAGTTTAATATATATACACTTTTTAGAGTTGTTTTTTTTTTTTTTTTAAATAAAGCTTTGTTTTTGTTGTTGTTTTGACTAGCGTATAGATCCGGTAGTATATAGAGATATAGATATAGAGTTTTTTTTCATTCTTATGAGTTCGGTTTTCAAGTGTCTATTCTTATCTCGTCTACAAAACTATCGCCGTCATGAATTAACTCAAAGCGCCCAAATCACAAAAACAAGACGCACACATTTCGATGACGCGTGACATCATCTATATTTACGGGGTCAGCCCCGCCCCTTTCTCTTAAGGAGCCTGAGAGTTCTCCCGGTTCCTCAGTTAAAGTTCTGCTCTGTGAACGGGTCTGAACGTTTTGTTTATCGTCAGCGCGGGCTTTGATCCCTTTGATCTCCATTCATTATACCTTCCTGTTTCCTCGGCGTTGGTTTAAACTAAACTTGGCTCCAAAAATCTCACAAGTAAACCAGAAAACACAAAGCTCGCAATTTTTAACACCAGTAAAGACAAAATAAGGATCTCTTCAACCCCGAAAACGTTCGGCACAACAACCTTAATAACACACTACAAAATGAATCACTATGCTGACGCTAACGTTAGCAGAGCCGCTGAAGCTAGCAGGAGCTCAGAGCCAGCCAGAAGCCCTGAAGACACCATATTACATATGATGGACTGAACAACGCTTACAGCGTTTTATTTTCACTCTGAAATGTCATACAAGTGGTTTAAGAAACGTAGGGCCGGGAGGACGGAGGGTACATTAATGTCAGAATACATACACAATGCCAATACCCTTACCCCAACCCTGTAGCACTAGCCACCATAACGGCGCTGCATTTACCTCTTAAACAGAGACACTTCGGTCTCCAGTCGGTTCTTCTCCTGCACTTGTTTATCGTGGGAACTCCGCCAGGAGTCGGATTCTGCCTGGGCTTCGGCCGCCTGCTTCTCCTGTGACAGACGGAAAAATAAGGTTCGCTCGATTCGCCAGTTCAGAGCCATTTACTCTCACATTTACACCACCCTCCCCGATAGCAGGGGTGTCCCTGAATAGTCCCCTCCCCATACAAAAAATCCCCCTGATTCCCCCCTGATCCCCCCTCAAATTAAATGTGAGGGTTTGTCCGAAAAACAGTATTTTCTGTCAATAAAGCTCCAAATTCGACCAACAATTAGGATTCCGACGTCCCTGGATAAAAAAAACATGGCTAAAAATGTTTTTAGTCGAGCTTAGTTATACATAAAGATGTTCCCCTAGTGTGTAAAATATGAACTACTAGAGTGAAATATAATATATATTCAAGATAGATCTCCTAGAGTCCATTCGCACGCACCACATCTGGACTAAACCGGTTGAGATATTATAGGCCGAAAAACTTTGAAGCTAAAGTTCCCCCTAGTGTCGGAAAATATAAAACCGAGCTTTCCCCAAAATCACTCCAGTTCTTCCTCGCACCAAGGTCTATGTGGGTATAAAAATTCAAAATGATACATGAGTTAGTTTTTGAGTTATGGCGTTCACAGGGAGGATCTGTGGCGGGCGATCTGGGTCATTTTGTTCGGGGTTACAATAATCGGTAAGACGCCTGCGTTGGCTTTTGTTCTGATGGATCCGTATGGATCTCACTCCAGCAGACGCAAACCTACCATCTTCAGAAGCTGTGCACTCAGCTGGTTCGCGGTGTCCTTGCTGCGCTCGGCCCGACGCTTCTGGACCCGACTGGCTTCTTCCAGAACCTCTCTTTCATCGCTGCTCTGCTGCCTCATCCTCGCCAGCTGCTCCTTCAGATGCTCCCTCTCCGCCTTCTGCTGGCTCGCCCCTAGCTCCAGGTTCTGAACCCAAGGGAAAAAAAACAAAACCCAAAGAGCGTGTTAACTGTTCACTGTAAGAACTTAACTGACTGTGTTAAGTTCTTGCTGAGTAAGCACTCCGACTCGAAACTTCTTGGACAACAGATTCTGACGTACGCTAGCAGGAAGTGGGAGGGGCAGATCGTGACCCTGACTGACCTTGACTTGCACAGCGAGCCGGTTGTTCTCGGCTTCTTTGCTGCGGAGCTGTCCTTGTAAATGACTTCTGGTGGACTCCAGATTCCTTGACAGATCTGTGGTGCTCTTGGAGTTGCTCTGTAAATTCGACAGAACTCGGGTCATCACTCGGGTCAGACACTGGAGCTCAAACGGTTGGTACTAAACTTCACGTAAAACGACCTGGGCAAACACCTAAATACTCGTTCAGATAGTAGAACATCTAGATGTTCCGCCTTCAGCAGCAAAAACTGCCGCAGAACCCCCCTGATTCTTTGACTGGACCACTCCAGGACCTAGATTTTATTCCTGTTGATCCGATCAGAGGTGGACTTGCTGGGATCCGTCTTATTGTTTGAGATCAGAGACTGATGACCTGACATTGTCCTTCAGTAGAATCCACGATGGCGGGTCGTCCTGGTCCTGCAGCAGATCTTCTCCAGAACATTCCACTGGCACCTCCATGATGGACCGTACGTCTGATGCTCTTCTGGTGGAACGCTGTGTTTGGTTTCCACCAGATGGAACGGGACCCCCGTCTTCAAACAGGTCAACTTTCCTCTCATCAGTCCAGAGAAGATTCGCCCAGAAGCTCTGAGGGTCACCAAGGTGTGTTGTGGGTAAATTCGGACCAGCTTTAAAGTTCTTTTGTGTCAGCAGTGGTTTTTCTCTTCACAACTTTCCCATGATGCCATTTGAGCTCAGTGCCTTTGGAATAGCGGAGCCATGACCTCTGACCTCTACTGAGGTGAGAGAGGCCCGCTGGTCCCTGGATGTTCTGTTTGGATCTTCTGTGGCCTCCTGAATCAACCTTCACCGTGTTACCGGTGAGACCTAGGCGCCATCTTCCTGCTACTGAAGATGTTCTCCTGAAGTGATGATGGTAGCGATCGGGTCGGATTGGTTCTGGTTCCAGCTGGAATCAGTTAGTAATGTGGTTCGGCAGTTAGTGTCAGAGAATAACGGCTGCAGTCAAAAGTACCTTTTCAGCCTCCAGTAGTTGAGAGAGCTGAGAAACCTCCTTGTCTTTCTCCTGAAGTTTCATCACCAGATGCTGCAACAAAGGCGAGAGAACTTTATCTGTCTGTGGGTCATTCCCAGACGCCGACAAGACGGAAAATAAAAGTAGTCGTCCGAGAGACTCACAGCCTTTTCTGACTCCGCCTCCGATATTCTCTTGAGCAAGGCACCCTTCTGCTCGGACAGCTGGAACGACTCCATCTGCTCACAAACGTTTGCACGCGCACACACACACACACACGCGCACACACACACACACACGCGCGCACACACACACACATACACACACGCGCACACACACGCACACACACACACACACACACACACACAGGTGATGGTGAGCAGGTGTCGCGATTGTGTGTCGAGCAAGGCATTATGCTCATCAACCGTAACATTACAACCACCCTCCTTATATTGTGTACATCACAAATCTGTGTATATATATATATATATATATATATATGTGTGTATATACATATATATATATGTGTGTGTATGTGTGTGTATATATATGTGTTACAAAAAAAAACACTGAAAAAAGCAGAAAAACCCAAACGGAACATCTCAGCGCAGCAGTGAGGTAGAACCCGAGCAGGTTTCACGAAACAGCGCCGTGGTCGCACACAGTACCTGGGATCCGTGCTGCTCTCTGAGGAGGTGCCGAAGAGTTCGGTTTGTGGTCTCAAACACTTCCAGCTTCTGCAGCAACAGTTCCCTCTGACGGGCCAAGACCAAAGACTCGGGCCCGGACAACCTCTGAGCCGGCACAAACAGACACACAGACACAAACACAAGTAAAACAACGGAGTCACGTGATATCAACATGGAATCTGTCTGTTAGAATCACTAGGGCTGCAGGTTTACCACGGTATCCCTCACAACACTTAAAGTCATCTTTCGAGGCAGAGTCGAGAGAGAATCTAATCGGTCACCTCTGTGACTGCTGTCAGACGTGCACATGATGGGCGCCACACACACACACACACACGCAGCAGACACATTATATCACTGATCTTCATCCTCCTCAAAAACATAACCCCCCCCATAACAAAAACAGATTTTAAGAAAGGTGGAAGTAAAGTGTCTGCTAAAGGAGGAACCGATTCAACATCTTCCTCCATCATCCGTGTTCAATCATCACAGTCAGTTCCATTCCTACTGAAACTACAGAGAAACAGAAACTAAAAGAGAGGCTATTGAAAAATAAAGTTTAAAAACAAAAAAGCATTCTCCGCCCAAACCTACCTCTGAACCAACTTGGTTTCTTCCTTTGCATGAGTTATTGCCAGCCTCTAAATCTACCGACAACTCCAACAAACTCTCAAACAACGGCCTCTCCTGCGCCTTCCACTTCAGCGTCTCTGCTCAGCCCACTGAATCCCCCAGCTCCATCCCCAAAGAGACATCAAAGGAATCAAAGGAACCAAATATGGACACTTTGAAGAGAGCCCGCCGCCACTTGTGACATCACTGCTCCGAACGGCTTATACCTCTGCTAAGGTAGGAGGTTATCTTTTCACCCGCGTTTGTCTGTCTGCCCGTCTGTTAGCCAGATTATGGGAAAACTGATGGACGGAGTTGCTTGAAATTTCACCCAGAGGTAGATTTTGGCATATCCTACAGACAATTACATTTTGGTGACGTCACATCTTTCGCAGCGTTTACAATACAATGAACTCTAACTAGAAAAATCTCTCAGGGCTCCGCCCAGGACCAGCTCCTACCTCTGAATCTACTTTGTTCCTTGTGTAAGGACACAATGTACGCAACGCCTGCTTAAGATTCATCCTACAGATTTAATCCTCTGCGGGACATGCCGAAACCCTTCTCTACGTCTACCTTAAATGTTGTTGCTGTTCATCTCCACTACACAAAGATCAAAGGAAAGAGGCATCAATAACGGACATCGCATAAAACATCAAAGGAGCCGAGGCGTCAATAACAGACGCAGTTTCAATAGAATGCCTGGCCACATTGTGACGTCACTAATCCAAACGGGGGCAAAAAAAAAACCTTCCTGGACCCCTTCAGAACTTCTGACTGATCCCTGATAACCAGTTTTTGGCCGACTTAACGTCTGTCTCCTCAAGCCCATCTGATCGTCCTGGAAGTGTCTTTCCCAGTCTTACGCCGCATGTTTGACCCGATGGACCGCACAAGGCCAGGTACCGAGTGAACACTCACACTGCCACTGGCGGTGAACAGTTTGGACACGGATTCCTGCAGGGCTCGGACCTGCTCGCCAGCCGCCTTCCCGTCAGCCTCGGCCTCCTTCAGTTTCCTGAGAAGAGCTTGTTTGTCTTGATGCGTGTCGTCCTGGTCCGACCTGCAAGGACAGAATATCAGTACACAGAGTTCTGTAACATCAGTACACCTCACGACTATTTAACCCCTACAGTGTGACTGAAGCGGTTTATAATACCACCCAGTCATAGCTTGTAACGCTAAAGGGTAAGGGTCCGAGGGTGGAGCCCTGGGGGACACCAGAGTAACCATGGCTTTTGAGAAAGTCATATTTGATAAAGGTTTTATTTTTTTGCTGTATTAAAGCCTTTGAGGACCCAATTAATAGATTTAAATTAAATTAAGCTATTTTCAAGCCTGTTTTTACTGTTAATAATAATATTTGTGGTTTCCAAACTTTTGTTTTTCTTGGTCAGGACGTTAAAGGGGTTCCTTCACGTCAAAAACTCGCGATTACGCAAGGTTCTGTTTTGATGTTGGAGATGTTATTTAGAGAGTTTGGTCTAGACCTGCTGGTTCTGGAAAACACCCTGAGACCACTGTCGTTGTGAATCGGCGCTGTGTAAATAAAGTTTGATTGATTGGTCGATGTTGAAGTGGCGTCATAACGAGTTCATAAAAAGCAATTCTATCAGATTTTTAGGAAAACCCGCCTTCGGAGAGGTGGAGATGATGATGATGATGATGATGATGATGATGACGAGGACATACCTACGCCGGGTCGTCATCGTCTGCGGGTGAGCCTCCATGTTGGCAGTGAGAGGAAGAGGCAGAAGAAGAAAAAGAGGAAGAGCTGTAAAGGCACTCCCTGTGATGGTAATAGCTACCTGTGGTAGCTGGTGTCCTCCAGCATCTTCCCCATGGACATCCGTAGCCGCGTGTTCTCCCTCTCCGTCTCCTCCAGCTCCTTGGCCACCACAGCCAGCTCCTCCTCCTGCTCGGCGATCACCCACTGGGAGACGTTCAGCTGCTCCGACTGACGCTCCAGCAGCTGCTCCTTCTTCCGTATTTCCACCTGCGAGCGTGCGGAAGCAAACAAACATGGGGACGGAAGACAAAACAAGACGGCGCTCCGGTCCTTATGGACTCCGGCGTCCCTCCAGGGAGACGGGTCTCCACGTCAGAGTGGGCCGGAGGTACTGAGAGGCCCACCTGTCGATTCTGGCTCAGGGAGTTTGTTGACCCAAAGAAGGAAAATAGATCTAACCTCCGCACAGAGTTTTCACCCGTCAATGAGGATGTTTTAGCGAGGTGTAGATGAGCCATAACATTAAAACCACCCGTGTAAGTCTCCCCTTTTGCCTCCATTACGGCTCTGTGATGTCACTGCGTGTTCTGACACCTCTCAAACAGAACCGGCGTTGACCGACATTGCCCACAGCATCGCACTGAATGAACTTTAAGTCCTCGCTCCCCCGCGCGGACATTTAATCCTAAATAGGACAGCATCATAAACCTAGCAGACGGGTGTTGTAGAAGAAACCAACTCACTGACCTCATTTTTCAGGGAATTGACTTCAGTCATTAAGCTGTTGATCTTTTTCTCGTACTGGCTGATTCGCCCGTGAAGGCCTCCCTCTTCTTCTGACCTGAGGTCAGCCAATCGCAGCGCAGGCTGGGACTCGTCCGTTCTTGGCTCGGGAAGCGATGGCGTGTTCTCGAGTTGGTGCATTGCCCCCTTTGGTGCGAAATGAAGACCCTCAGCAACACGGATTCATGCTCCACAATGAGCAGCAACAACAAGAGCACTTTGAAAATCAAACGACAGGATTTAACGTGGTCTCCAGAGTGATTGGCTGCTTTTAAAGGATATTAGACTAATGAGATGCAAGAAAATGTCTTTACTGTCTTTACCCACGACCCACGACCCACGACCTTTCATCGAAACTATTCACGGAAACTCAAACCTCTGACTCGAGTAGCAATTTTTGACCCCCTATATTTAATATTTAGCTCCACCCCCCTACTGCCACAATAACAGCCTGAGTCTCCGTCTGTAGTCTGTGAGGAGGTCTGAGGATCCAAGACCATTCCTTCTTACAGAACCTCTCCAGTTCCTTCAGGTTCTGAGGTCCACGATGGTGGACTCTCCTCTGCAGCACATCTCACAGATGTTCTGGGGCATTCTGGTCAGAGGACTGGGATGGCCAAGGCAGAACCTTTATTTTGTGACCTTTGAACCATTCTTGGGTTGATGTTGAGGTGATCTTCAGAACATTGTCCTGCTGGAAGGTCCAACCACGACCCACTTTAAGGTTCCTGACAGGCTTTTAGGTCTTCCCCCAGTATCTGCTGGTGTTTGATGGAGTCCATGGAACCATGTCTTTAACAAGTCCAGAACCTTTAGAAGAAAAACAGCCCCACAGCATCAGATGACAGCAGAGGCTTTTTTTCCTGCTACCCTCCAAAACAGCTGGTGTTGGTGGTTAGGGAGACTTTCTGACCCCAACAATCCACTGACCTCTGACCTCTCCAGCTGTAATCCTCTTTAGCCGGCCCAACCATCCTCCTCACAGTGTGTGGGGTCAGTTTACAGACACGTCCTCTTCCAGGCTGATGTCTAACATCTCCAGTCTCTATAAACTTTTTCATTATTGATCTAACTGTTCAAACTGACATTTTTAGAAGATGAAGATGAAGATGTTCTTGTCTCAATTGTCAGATTTGTGCAGCTCTACAACTTTTCTTTGCTCCTCGTTGCTGTGTTCTCTGGTCTTCATCACCGTGAAGAACCTCAGAGAGAATCAGGCCTGTGTCACCTCATATTTATACCCCAGTCAAACAGGAAGTACCTGTTCACCACCTCAGAGTTCCTGCTCACACAGGTGAAACTAAAAATATAAAGATAAATAGACTTTACTTACCTTTGAATCACAGGATTTACTAAAGGTGCCAGAACATTGTGGAACACAATTTTGAGAGAAAAATATTTGTTCCACTTTAGGAAATACTTTGGTTTCTTTACATTATGTTACTTGAATAAAATATTTTTAAATAAAAAAAAAAAATCATGGGTATAAACCATCAAGACATTTATTTTGTCCCATTTTAATAAAGTTTTTAAAGGGTACCAATAATTCTGCGGGGGGGGGGGGGGGGGGGGGGGGGGGCGCGGCGCGTTACCTCCCACTTGTATGAAGAATCCAGTACGGAGGTCTTTCCTGGTGGCACCCATGGCACCCGCGTTTTGACCTTGGCTGTAGGACGGAGGATTCCTCTGTCGACCTTTGCCCTCTCCTTTAAAACACAGAATGTTTGCAGCAGCATGAACCGACATCATCTTTCTGGGTTCTGCACAGTAACAACGTCCGTGTATGAGAACGAGCGGAACCGTTTTCCACAGGATATCCTCGGTGCTGATCGGGATCCAAATCTTTAATTTACAATATGATAAATTGTGTTTTTTTGTGGATGTGTTTATTCTCAGCCCTCGATCTCAAACTCAATCCTTTGAGTGGATAATTATCAATTATCAAGATAATTATCTTGTTCCCACAAATAATAACTTGTTCCTACAAGATAATCAATTTTGCAAACAAAATAATTATCTTGTTACCACAAATAATAACTTGTTCCCACGAATACTAACTTGTTCCCACAATATAATAACGTTTGCAAACAAAATCATTATCTAGTTCCCACAAATAATAACTTGTTCCCACAAGTAATAACTTGTTCCCACGAATAATAACTTGTTCCTACAAGATAATAAATTTTACAAACAAAATAATTATCTTGTTCCCACAAATAATAGGTTGTTCCCACAAATAATAAGTTGTTCCCACAAATTATAACTTGTTCCCACGAATAATAACTTGTTCCTACAAGATAATAAATTTTACAAACAAAATAATTATCTTGTTCCCACAAATAATAACTTGTTCCCACAAATGATAACTTGTTCCCAAAAATAATAACTTGTTCCCACGAATAATAACGTGTTCCCACAAGATAATAGCTGACGCTGATGTGTTGAAAGCAGGAAATCTGGTCAAGCAGGAGGATCTGAGCGACTTCGGCAAGGACCAAATTGTGATAAATAGACGACTGGATCCGATCATCTCCAGAACTGCGGGTCTCGTTGGGTTTTCCTGGTCTGCAGGGGTTACAACCTACCAAATTGGTTTAAGGTAGGACAACTGGTGAACCGGCAACAGGGTCATCGGCGCCGGTTCTCATCTGCTCATGCATGTAAGCCTGCTAACGTCTTGGGCCGGGCCGGACTCACCTTCTGGCTCTTCACATGCACGTGGACCGGTGTGGTATCGCTGACGTGGACGTGAATCGGGGGTGAACTTGACCGGGTCTTCATCGCTTTCCACTGCGAAACAGAACAAACGTTAGGTCCTGCAACCAAAGCGACGGTTCCCATCAGAATTTTAATACAACCACTAGTGGTGAAAAGAGAGGAATGTTTGACGGACCCGACGCTCCATGAGGGAAAAGTTCTTATCTAGGGGGAACAAGGTAACCAACTTTATAAGCTATGATGCGATGAGCACGAGTCTCACTTCGGTACTGGTCCCGTTCTGTTTGGGTCTGTTTGGGACAAAGACGTGAGGGAGGCCCCATCATGTCACCCATCTAATCATCAGAACTATCCGGCTCTCGTACCAGATTTCAATTAGCGATTCTACAAGGTTCTGTCCGAGCCTCAAACTGATGAGAGCGTGAACAACACAGAACTGATTACTTGTTTTCATTGAGATGTGGTTCTGGTCGCTCAGGCCGAACCTTTGGCTGCATGATGTGAGGAAATCAATCCCAGTTTGGTTACATCACAGAAACGCATGCTGGAATATTCCGGTGGCCCACGACATATAATCTATATTCATGGTTTCCTGCTGCAAGACGGACGTTTAACAGTGTCAGACGACTGTCAACGTATATCAATAATCCCAGGATGTGAAAACTGTTTTGTACCATCAAGCATAAAGTCTGGAATGATAAAGAAAACAACATATCAGTTGATCCAGCATGTAATTCTGGATTTTGATAGGTGTCCATATAATAAGTAGAGAGCAAATATAATTATCTTGTTCCATTAAATACGTTAATAACTTGTTCCCACACGATAATAACTTCTGCGAACAAGATAATTATCTTGTTCCCACATTTAATAACTTGTTGCAACATGATAACAACTTTTGCAAACAAGATAATAATCTTGTTCCAAGATATAAGAAGTTGTTCCTGCGAGACAATAATTTTTTGCACAAAAGATAATTATCTTGTTCCCACGATGGTAACTTGTTCCCACAAGATAATAACTTTTGCAAACAGGATAATTATCTTGTTCCCATAAATAATACCTTTAGTAAACAAGATAATAATCTTGTTCCCACAAATAATAACTTGTTCCCATGAGATAACTTTTGCAAAAAAAGTAATTATCTTGTTCCCACAAATAATAACTTGTTCCCATATGATAATAACTTTAGCAAACAATATAGTTATCTTTTTCCAAGAAAATAATAACTTGTTCCCATGAGATAACTTTCGGCAAAAAGGGAATTATCTTGTTCCCACAAGATAATACCTTTTGTAAACAAGATAATAATCTTGTTCCCACAAATAATAACTTGTTCCCACAAGATACCTTCTTCAAATAAGATAAGAATCTTGTTCCCACAAATAATAACCTTTGTAAACAAGATAATAACTTGTTCCCACAAGATAATAATAATAATAATAATAATACATTTAATTTATAATGCACTTATGAAAACTTTTGTAGACTAGATGTGGATGCTGTGTTTATTTGTAAATATAAGCAGTAGGAATATAATTCCTTGTAGGCGGTGAACCCGGAATAAAACCCTGCACCCAAATATTCATCGCTGCTCCCTGAAGGAGGGTCTGTACGTGATCTACTCATTATTATTTATCTGTATTATCACGTAGTTATGAACCACACAGGACAACATTATTATTTCATTATCATTATTTCTGTATTTAAACATATTTAGCACTGTATGTATGTTATAAACATAATTTTAGGTTGGATTTTTATTCTTCTAGGCGACCTTTACACTTGGTGCCTATTTCATCCCCTTGGGCTTGAACATTGTAGAGGCGGTTGGACAGAACTAACGAGTTTGGTAACAAACAGCAGCCAAAAGTTGTGGCAAAGACAATAAATGGAAGTGCAAACATGATCAAACCTGTGATTTCACTCATAGTCTCCTCCGGAGGTAAACATGACCAAACATTAGCCGTAACCCGTCAGCTAAGAGCGAAAGCAGCTTATACCGTGTTTCACTTACCATGTGAGAAATAAAAATACAATAATCAAGGCTGTGTACTTCAGAAGGGGGAAATTATTATCCGTCTAGCATGAAAGAGGTGTAGGTAAACAGAAAAAGTATGTAGCAGCGGAAGCTAGGGAAGACATCAACAGGTAGTAACGCTACATTGCTCCGTGATTGGTCAGATCCAACCACGTGACACTCTTCTCTAATTGTGATTGGACATTGTTCGACCAACGTTCCCTGGCAACCAAAGACACTTCATTTGTAAGATAAGTATTGTCTTTGAAAACCCAGAATTTAACGGGTGCTAATAGATTGATAGCAAAATCCTTTGTTTCTAATCGGCTCAAAATTAATAACTAATAATAAAAACAGAATAAATTTATATATAACAGCTCATTTGTATGAATGAACGTGTGTTGTGTTGCCTGTGCAGCTCAATTTGGCCGATAGAGGGCGGCAGAAACAATTATCTTCCTGTCAACTTCTTTCGACCTACTTCTCCTTTTCTTTTTCCTTCCTCCTCTACTCTAAAAAAAAATATTGTTCATGTTGTTCTTGTTATTACTTCATCCTCTTCTCCTCTGACTTCGTTCCTCCTTCCTCTACGGCGGCCGACGGGGTTAAACGCGCAGCAAAGGCAACGTGGAAAAGTCCTGATTTAGAACCATTGTCACAGAAAAATTATGTTCAAGAAGTCCAAATATTCATTTAAAAAAATAAATAAATACATTTTTGACATTACATTACAACCACTTAGAGCTGAAGTCAGGATAACGCTAATTATCTGGTTGCCATGGTCCCTTGTGAGTGGACAGATTAGGCAGCAAGTGAACATTTTTGCCCTGTTGCTCAAAGGTGTTGGAAGGCACTTCCGACATCACGTAGCTCATTTGGCTATACGCAATATTAGACAGGTGGTTTTAATATTATGGCTGATTGGTGTGTATAGATTTTCTCTATCAGCAACTATTATCAAAACAATTACCTTGGAATTATAGTGTGTGCACCATTTTACCTTTTTCTTTTTGATTTGTGCAGTTCTAATGATCTTTAGTTGCAGAAATGAATGCTTAAGGATAACGGGAAAGGAATAAGATGCTGTACTTCTGTCAAAACTTCTCTTCTCTTTGAAAGTGAAATGTGTTTACTCCACATCGCGATTATTTAATCCAGGAAAAGAGGTGGTTTTTAGACAATCACCGCACCACAATTCCTTCTTGTTAACACGATAACTCAAGAACCCTGTCATGGATCCGCATTTTCTGCACTAGGTTGAACTTCACTCCAAACCTTTCGTCCGATTTAGTCCATATTGGGTGCATAACAATGTGACTCTAGCATGAAATCATCGTATTTTACTCCAGCAGTTCATAATTTACTCACCAGGGGGAGTTAAAAAAAAAGTTTTTACAAAAACACTTTCATAACTTGACATTTCATTTTAGGAGTTATAAGCAGGGGACAGGGGGCTTTTTGGGAGATACATTATTGCCGTCATGGACTTAAGTTTTTTTCTCTCAAGAGTCAAGATTGATACAATGAACATAATTGGAACATGTCAAAAGATGAATATAGATGATTATTGATTTTCTTATAAGTGTACCTTATAAAATTGAACATCTCACTTGCATGTGCTTTTAACTTCTGTCCTTACTTCTGTCGTCCATACAGCCGTCCGAACTGTGTGAGGCACGAACCGTCATCCTCGTCCGGCAGAATCCAGACATCCGAGAGATTCAAAAAAAAAAATCTATTCGGAAACAAACTCAGGTGAAGCATCTTCTTGTCCGGAGGATCGTTTTTACCCAGAAGGAGGCCGCCGCTGCGGCGCGTGAAGCACAGAAGACATCACAGGAGCCAAAAGTCTTAACAGAAGCTAAAAGTTCTCCTTTATTGTTCTTTTTTTTTGAATCGCTATGATCAGAGCACAGTGATGCTTCGCTGTCGGGGCTCAGTTTTCATTAAAACAATGTTTGTTTTTGCCAAAATACTTGGCTTTTTTTTTTCTTTCTTCCTCTTCTCATGGAGTTGAGGGAACACGGCATAAACAACATGTAGTAAACATAGAAACGGGAGTTCCTCAGACTCAACGTACAACCTGTCAACATGCAATATTGGACCATTTAAATAACACATTTCTTCTGCTCCTTCGCCCCTTAATTGATGTGCAAATATTACAACAACAACAATAACAACAAGAAAAAAAACAGGAAAAAAAATCTATTATTGTTATTTTTCATATTCCTCTGCGAAGCAAAGTTTCCTTTTCTAAAAGCGTCGCTGGCTGTGAAACATGATATTTTTTTACCCCCCCCCCCCCTCAATTCTTTTGACTTTTTTTCTTTATTGTGGAAAACCAGCGAAAGACGTTTGACGACATTTCAGGCAGAAGCTGTTCAACACAAAAAAAACAGACAGAAGAAGGAAAAATGTTTTTGAGATCGTGGACTCGCGCTACTTTCAGTCTCTGAAGAAACAAACAAACAAAAAGGTCGGTAAGCATGAGGAACAATCACACGGAGGGGTTTCGTCTCTTTCCTCCGTTAAAGTACCACATAAAGATCGCAACAATACCAAAGTTCATCATGTGCAAGCGTACGATATCCGAAGTGTGTGTCGGCGGGGAATGTGGAGGAACGGAGAAAACAGGCGTCTCTCTTCAAGTTCTCAGAAATGTTGGAATGTAGCGGGGTTTTTTTTAAAAACGGGCCCGGGGGGGACAAACTGGGACGCCTCCCACCGGATTCGTCCTCGCGATTCGTTACGCACACTTATTAAAAAACAGGAACACGCACGTCGGCGCCCAAAACATCGGCCCACGTCATCTGTACAGTTACTCGGAACAATGTCGACAAATATAAACACGCTTAAAAAGAAAACAATGGTTCCGAAAGAACTCGAACCGGCGGCTCCTCACATCCCGGTCTTATTTGGTCGTTTGATGACAGGAAGTGAAGTGGAGCGTCTTAATACCTCTATCTGAAGACCCTCTGGGGGTTAAAAAAAGTCACTACTCAAACGATGACGCTGGTGATGGTCCGCGGGTTTCATAAAGCGAATACTGCATGTTATCAAAGCCTGATGTGTCCGAGCGCCGGCCCGTCCGACAAAGGCAAAATGCAGTATCTGCGTCTTGTCCTGCTGAAACCTCTTCCTGGAGATTTTTTTTTTTTTTTTTTTTGCTGAGAC
The DNA here is from genome assembly GCA_037951165.1 of Lophius americanus. Lineage (NCBI taxonomy): Eukaryota > Metazoa > Chordata > Actinopteri > Lophiiformes > Lophiidae > Lophius > Lophius americanus. Next base: position 121,558 of record JBBDHG010000472.1, read on the forward strand.
TTACTGAGAGAGAATCACGTGAGGACGTTTGTTTGTTTTGTCGTTTTTTTGTCACAGATACTTCACTTTGGCTGTGCGGATCGGTCCCAGAACTCGATTAAGAACGTTTCGTTGAGCGGTGCCGTTGCACCGGTCGTCTCGTTCCTTCATTACTGTGAAAAACACAATGTGGTATCGGGACTCAAACTCACGTACACTGTCATGCTGCCCCAAAATACTCACGTTAGCACCAAATGTGTCTCGACCCACCACTGGGAATAAAAAGAAGAAAAAGAAGAAGAAGAAGAAGAAGAAGCCCCCCAACTAAAGACATTTCCTCCTGGTGATCATGAACAGTGGATCGGTGGGAAAATAGACAAAAATCTGAACCCTTCACCTCCATCGCACCTCATCCAGGTCATGTGATCATCCCGTCATCCAGAAGGCTTCAGCTGAAGTGTTTTAGAACGGATGTCCGTGAACACATCATGTGAGCCTTTCCCCGGCCCTGGGTTTGCCGTACCGCCCGCTGCATCCTCGCCGGTGTGCGACCTCTGTGACCTCGTCTCGACGGCTGAGCCCGGCCACCCTAGAAGGAAGCTCGTTGTGGCCGTTTGCATCCGTGACCTCGTTCTTTGGGTCTCGACTCAGAGCTCTTGACCGCGCCGTCATCGCCGCTCCAGGAATTTCTCCTCTCATACTTTCTACTCAAGTTGACGCCTGACTTGTTGCGACCGCCGCATCAGGACGCAATTCCAAGCACAGTCGTCTCCTCACACTTTCAAACTAGATGGTCTCCATTTGTTGCCCACCGTCACGCACACCCGCTCCTTTCCCCCTCCCACCCCCTCGGCATTTTTGGACCTATGTAACCCCTAAACCGGTGGAAGCGACTCTTTGTGATTAAAAGAGCGAGACAGGAAAGAATCTTTTGTCTTTCTGCATGCAAACACAGCCACATAGAAAAAAGGAACGTCCGTCACTTTCAAAACAACACAGGCGGAAACAATGAACGCTTTAAAAGGCATCAGTCGGAGTGACGGCGTGAAGGACGGCGACATCTTTGCGACTAATGAGGGTCTGTGACGGACAACGTAACGCGACCTCCTGCGCCTCCTCCTGCTACGGGTTAAGCTCTTGTAAAGCAGGCAAAGTAGAAAAATTCAGAGCTTTTATGGCGAAACATCTTTTAAATTCAGGCTGAATGTGCAAAAAAAAAAAAAAAAAAAAAAATGTGCCGACGTTATAACTCCGCCCTAATCTTCATACAGAGGAGGAAGCTCCTCCCCCCGTCCTTCAGGCTCACCTTAACCTTCACTCTGATAGACAATAAATATTACAATAAAAAGAAACACAAAGCCAAGACTTTAAACTCTGTACAGTCGTCTGATATGAGGCTGCGGTTTTTAACCGTACGCGTGCGGCGGTGGGCGGCGGCGGCGAGCTGCAGCTCCATTTTGTAATCGCTGCGTCTTACATGAAGCTTATTTTAACGACTCTTTGAGACTCCGGAAAAGGTGGAATTTACACAATGTTAAAAATCTCAGGGTTTTTCTTTGCGATGACGTAAGTTTCGTTTTCCGCCAGCAGGAGGCGACGGCGGACGGGAACGCCGCTGAGACAGTGTTTTTTTTTTCTTCTTCTTTTTTTTTTTTTAAACCTGTAAAAAGAAAAGAAAAAGCCCGCGAGTGGATCCGGTTGACTGAGTCTGTGTGCAGACGGGCGCCGTTCTCCCGCCCCGTTAGTAGGCTTCAAGTGATTCGTCACAAAATAGGTCCTGCACGTCCAGCATGGCCGCCAGCTCCAGAACGTGCTTCTGAAGAAGGCTGCTCTCCACTGTGTCCTGTTTGGGGAGCTCGGGGTACGACTCCGGGAAGCTCCGGGACTCCTGCAGGAACACACAGAAACCGCCATCGGGTCGTTACGAGCCGCCATAAAAAAACCCCGAGTTTTAAGATGGTGACGACGGTGAAATCTGGTTTCATCACACTCATCGTCACCACGGGCAAACACTGGAAAACCTACCCGAAAAAGTTTATGCAGTCTCAGCGCAGCCGAGCAGAACACGAAGCGGATAAGCAGCAGCCGCAGGAACTCGTCACCAAAGAACTGTAAAAAGGCTTGATCTGCGGAGACAGGAAGTAGATAAGTGACCTTCACAGAAGTTGAAAGACAACAGCGGGGACTTCCCCCGGTCATTACCTATGTTCTGTGATCGGGTTATCATCTGCCCGATGTCACGGTAGACTTTGTGAAGAAACTCTTGGGCCCTCTCCCACAGACCTCGCCGCACGCTGCTCAGGCCGCACACCGAGGAGAAGGCCAGGAGTGGGCTGTAGAGGAAGAGGGTGAAGAGGCTCCCCCGCTGGGACTGATCTGAAGGAGGAAGGCAGAGACGTTTATCTCCTTCATCGCACAAACCAGGCGGCTGGAAACTCGGTTAGTTATTCTGTACCGGCCCGGTTTTAACTACAGCATTCACCAAAGAAGTCAGTTTTAACAAATATATAGGCGACATCATAGGTTCTAGACGAGGTTCTACTTACATGTAGAGGAGACGTGAGACCAGGGGTGAGTTTCGGGAAGCGGGTTTAACAAACTCCGAGTTAAACCCTGAGATCTGGTCTATTGGACCGTAAGATCTGAAACTCTTTTGAGTTCTTGGTTCCAGAACCGCTGATCTGATTCGGTTCAGCCAACTCTGAGTTAAACTGATGCACAGTGACGATTAAAAGTCGTCATCAGTGGAGCTCAGTTTCTGCGAATCACCAAGGCAACCACTCAGAGGCTGTGGTCGCCACGGCAACCAGTGAGAGGCTGTGGTCGCCACGGCAATCGGTGAGAGGCTGCGGTCGCCAAGGCAACCAGTGAGAGGCTGTGGTCTCCAAGGCACCCAGTGAGAGGCTGTGGTCGCCACGGCAATCAGTGAGAGGCTGCGGTCGCCAAGGCAACCGGTGAGAGGCTGCGGTCGCCACGGCAATCGGTGAGAGGCTGCGGTCGCCAAGGCAACCAGTGAGAGGCTGTGGTCGCCACGGCAATCAGTGAGAGGCTGTGGTCGCCACGGCAATCAGTGAGAGGCTGTGGTCGCCACGGCAATCGGTGAGAGGCTGTGGTCGCCACGGCAATCGGTGAGAGGCTGTGGTCGCCACGGCAATCGGTGAGACTCCATGGTCGCCACGCCAACCAGTGAGAGGCTGTGGTCGCCACGGCAACCAGTGAGAGGCTGTGGTCGCTACGGCAACCAGTGAGACTCTGTGGTCGCCACGCCAACCAGTGAGAGGCTGTGGTCGCCAAGGCAACCAGTGAGTTCAATCTGGGCCCATCAGTCCAGTCCCGACGTAAATCTATATTCTGACTAATGATTGAAGGACAGGTCACGTCTGACGGCTGTGCTTCAGGGTCAGAAGGAGGAGGAGGAGGAGGGAACAAAGAAAACTTGCCAGCGATCAGGTTTGGTTCACAAAGTTACTTTGGTAACTGACTCAGAGTTGAACTTATTCCGCATTCTGGAACCGAAAACCCAGAGTTTCCCCTCATCTCAGGGTTAAAAGAAAAGAACACTGAACCCACTTGATGAAATAACGACCCTGATCACTGGAGATGAGTCAGACTTGAAACTATTCCTCTTAAGATCAGATCACCATTGATGGATGTTAGTACCAGGAATAAAGAAACTCACACTAGAACATCAAATGTGGAAGAAAGTCGCGCCCACACGGACGACGGCTGAGTCAGAATCTGACGCACATCAGCAGATTTATCCTTAATGAACTGCCGTTCTAGAGGGACACGCACCTTGAACAGTCTTGGGGTAGACGGTAGGTGATAGGAGGCACACCAGCGGCTGCCCGAAAAGATTTGTGAAATTCTAGAAAAAAGAGAAAAAAAAGACAGACGTTATATTAGTCAGGTTAGTGAGAAAGATTCAGAGTGACGCTATCACAGAGAAAAAGATCATCGGACCTTCAGTCTGCAGATGAAACAGGTCATATATATAGTAAACAGGTTTGTTCTACTATGACATCACATGCAGCGACCCCCCAGCAGCAGAAACCGTAAGTGGGTCCCTGCCATCGGTGCCATTTACGCACCAGGCACAGCAGCCTAATGTAAGGAACAAATGTTAATTCTTGTTCTTCCACACATCCACAAATCCAAACAGGTCCGCTTATTGGAAAGTTCCATCCCCCGACTGCCTTTTGTCCTTGAGCAGGACCAAGCAAATCAATCAGGGACTCTACGGCATGTAGGCTGCAGGGGCCGGTACCCAATCCCTTATCTTCTGATCGGGGAACGTTTGTTTCTGTGTTTGGACTCTAAGAACGTCGGACCTGTGTGTTGTTGTTCGGGTACCTTCACTTTTACACGTACCTTGTAGGCTGTGCTGTTTGAGGAATCCACAATGACAAACAGTGGCTTCCGGGTGAAGGGGAACAGGTCCCCCGGATGAAGGCTGAAACATCAGAAACAAATAAATGTCAGTTTCTTTTCTACATTTCTAGCTCGGCAACACTTCTGCTCTTGTTGGATGGATGGTCCAGATCGGTTGTTTCTCCAGATTCTGGCTGTGTACATGTGGTTAGCGGTTATTAAAAAAGAAGAGTAGCCAGCAGGCAACGCTTTAACCCTTTGATGTCCTGCTCAGCTGTTTGCTGGGTCACATTTTGAGTCTCTATTTCTTTTGGAAATATGTGACGGAAGCTGTCTATAGCTGGTTCTGGCTGCATGCATAGGCTAAAGAGTAAGGGGCCAAGGACGGAGCCCTGGGGGGATAATAAAAACCTTCATTCTGCTTAATATCAGTTACAGAGTGAAACACGAATGACGGTCGCCTGCAGCGACCCCCCAGCAGCAGAAACAGGAAGTGGGTCCCTGCCATCTGTGCCATTTACGCACCAGGCACAGCAGCTTAACCTCCCTCTTTATTAATTAAGTGTAGAAACCAAATGTTAAGTAATATTGAAAGCAGTAATGGTAAGTAATCCTCTGCTTTCTGAAGATGTGAGGGAAGATTTTATAACAAACAGGTTCAGGGCGGCGGAGTGGGATGGAGTAAACAAAGGTTCTTAAATAGAAGGAGAGAAAAAAGTCAGTATATTTGATTTATTGTAGGTGTAAAAATGTATTTTTACACCTACACCTTAGGTTTTTAGTCACTCTGTTTTGGTTTAACAGCCAAAATGATAATCCTGATTGTTTCGGTTCAACTGAAAGAATACAGGAAGCGTGAGAAATGTTTGACTCTGACTTTGGGGGCATTGCACCCCCGTTCTCTCCAAAAGCACGGAAACATTTAGAAATGTAGAACATTCTGCCTAGAATGCTTTTTCTGTCAGAAAGGTGACTAATCTCTCACCAGTGCATCTCTTTCTGCGCCTGATTCCTCTTCTGCACCGTCTCCCCGTTCACCACGTCTCGGTTTGTGTTTGTGAGAACTCCTCCAAAGTCATAGGGTCCTGTTGGTTAAAGGTTCATAACGTCCATCTTTCAAACGCATATCCGACACACAGAGCCCATACTTCCCCGAGGGGGTCACACTGGTTAGCATTAGCGGCTATCGACCAGACACGTTTGAAACGTGAGCAGCGGGTGAAAACTGCCCCTCTTCTCAAAAGCCCCCGGAGTTTAACAACGAAGAAGAGGTCGTGACGTCGACTGTGAAAAAGAATTTACTCAGTTTTTCTGGGCATTTCGGACCAAAGATTCAAGATGAAAGAAGTCTGAGACATTAGAATACATCCACAATACCCGCCAAAAACTAGCTGAAAGGCTACGTGGTTTTCTCATGTACTGCTGAACAGTAAGGGCCCAAGGACGGAGCCCTGGGGGACACCGCATGTCCACGAAAAGAGCCACAGTAACCACGACTACCGAGAAAGTCCTACCCAACGAGTAGGAGTCACCTGACATAATATAGCATTAGCAGAATTATGTAACCCGATACTGTGGAACCAAAAAAGCTCAAATTAAGAGTAGAATAGTTTTTTTCTAAAAACATGCTAAAAACATTTCACTTGAATAAGGGTGAGCTCAAAAAGAAAAAGAAAAAAAAAGATTTAGGACTTTAAAACACGCTTGACCAAAGAATTTGTCATTTTATGGTCAAATTAGAAGTTCTGAGATATTAAAAAGTAATACTGTAATTGTTCCCTTTCTTTGAGGAGGTCATTAAAGGGATAATCCGCGCAGTGAAAGAAACGGCCTTCCAGTTTCAGACACGGAGGATGAGAACCTTGAAACGCGACAAATCACACACTGTTACGCTCAGATGCCGATTCTGAATATGATTCCCAGCCTCACTTCCAAAACATTTTTATAAATCCATTCCATCGTTTAACATCAGATGGGAACGCCTGATGTTTAACCCGAGGTTCAAAATGTCTTATTCTGACGGGGGAGCGTTTTCCTATTCTGATGGGGGAGCGTTTTCCTTCTGGATCAACAGAACTCACCAAAAAAAAACTAAACGTGTGATCGGACGTTATTCACCTTCATAGTCGGAATGTCCGGTCGGGAAGACTCCGGTAGCTGACAGGTAGACCAGCAAAACACTGTTGGCAGGCAATTCCTGGAAATTGAAGGGAATGGTAGATCAAGAGAACGTCACAAGGTTATGTGACTGTCTTACTTACTGTTAGACTCAGTAACGACGTCCCATCACATCGCGTTATTACGAACTAAACGTCTTTTGCAATGATGTGGTCGAATATCCCTATTCAGATGCACCAAATCCGAATCTTCTGAGTCATCGCGTTAATAAGATGATGACTCAACAACCCCCCACGCTTTGGTGAATCTCCACAGACGCGTGCGGAGACGAAGTGGGTGAAGTGAGTACTGACCTTAAAAGAAGCGGACAGGAAAGTGAATAGCTGGCTGAACGTGGGCTTGTACAGCAGATACTTGTGAGGGTTTTCTCTCTTGGCTGGCTTCTCGTTGGTTTCCTGCAGAAAAGTTTTTCATAGAATTACTTCTTAACCGTATTTCAGATCTATGAGGTGATCGTCTATTCTTTTCTCCTCCAGGTTAATATTCCAAACACCACAACGAGTGTTTGCTCCGGTTGGGCCTCGAGAAGGAATCGGACATTTATGAGGCGCGTTTACTGTTAGAGGTATCGCTGGGAATATTCTGGCACACAAAAACTACTTCCTCTCCTTCGTCTAGTCTCATCAGAACAGGTATCCCACTCACCAGCGTTCCCTGTTTGGAGGTCTGGGTGGCCAGGTTCACGGGTTCCCGCTCCAAAGCTTGAAGCATGCGGAACATGTCGATGGTTAACTCGCTGAACTTCACCTGTGAAGAAGCGAGCGACACTGGGCTTAGAACCCACAGATTGTTTGCTAGCAGACTCAAGGTCGTGTGAGGTTTAGGGTTAAAGGTCGTTTATAGTCTGTGGAGAGGGATGTGACCCGCTGACAGCGCCTACAGAACATCAGAGCGTTAGTAAGGTGGAACAGATGGAAGCCTGGAGGAGAAGGGAAGGCGTTTGATCGACATCGGTACCGTCGACACGGCCAGCGGAGATTGTTGGTGGATATGAACCCAAGAAGGTTTGGGGTGAATATTACAGACATCTTTAATCTGGAATTCGGAAAAATGTAAGCACTAGGAACAGGTGTGGTGTTGTAGTTGGGTTTGACGGAATGGGCCATCAAACCTACTTTGCTTTCTTGCAAGTTTCATATCTATTTTTTTATATCAATCGCTCTCTCTCTCTCTCTTTGTCTAAATCGCCCTCTCTCTCTCTCTCTCTCTGTCTGTTCAAATAGCCCTCTCTCTCTCTCTGTCTAAATTTAAATCGCCCTCTCTCTCTCTTTGTCTAAATCGCCCTCTCTCTCTCTCTCTCTCTCTCTGTCTGTTCAAATAGCCCTCTCTCTCTCTCTGTCTAAATTTAAATCGCCCTCTCTCTCTCTGTCTAAATCGCCCTCTCTCTCTCTGTCTGTCTGTCTAAATCGCCCTCTCTCTCTCTCTGTCTGTCTAAATTGCCCTCTCTCTCTCTCTGTCTGTCTAATTCACCCTCTCTCTCTCTGTCTGTCTAATTCACCCTCTCTCTCTCTGTCTAATTCACCCTCTCTCTCTGTCTAAATCGCCCCCTCTCTTTCTCCATTGCCCTCTCTCTCTCTGTCTTCATCGCCCTCTCTCTCTCTGTCTTCATCGCCCTCTCTCTCTCTGTCTTCATCGCCCTCTCTCTCTCTGTCTTCATCGCCCTCTCTCTCTCTGTCTTCATCACTCTCTCTCTCTCTGTCTAAATCACCCTCTCTCTCTCTGTCTAAATCGCCCTCTCTCTCTCTGTCTTCATCGCCCTCTCTCTCTCTGTCTAAATTGCCCCCTGTCTCTCTCTCTCTCTCTCTCTGTCTGTCTAAATCGCCCTCTCTCTCTCTGTCTAAATAACCCTCTCTCTCTCTGTCTAAATTGCCGCCTGTCTCTCTCTCTCTCTCTCTGTCTGTCTAAATCGCCCTCTCTCTCTCTGTCTAAATCACCCTCTCTCTCTCTGTCTTCATCGCCCTCTCTCTCTCTGTCTAAATTGCCCCCTGTCTCTCTCTCTCTCTCTCTCTGTCTGTCTAAATCGCCCTCTCTCTCTCTGTCTAAATCACCCTCTCTCTCTCTCTGTCTTAATCGCCCTCTCTCTCTCTCTGTCTGTCTAAATCGCCCTCTCTCTCTCTCTGTCTGTCTAAATCGCCCTCTCTCTCTCTGTCTAAATCACCCTCTCTCTCTCTCTGTCTTAATCGCCCTCTCTCTCTCTCTGTCTGTCTTAATCGCCCTCTCTCTCTCTCTGTCTGTCTAAATCGCCCTCTCTCTCTCTCTCTGATGTTTGAAGCATTTGTAAGTCAGTCATCTGAACTATAGAAAACAATAGGCTAAAAAAATGTCCGTCTGTTCTAAACTTCTCTCCTCCATCTCTAAACGTTCCCCTCAGTCATGATATTATATATGCGTGGTAAACCGAGGCCATGCCCTCAAAGCTTGAACTAGAACAATACTAAGACCTGGTTTTGGTTGAAAAAGGTTCTGCTTTTTGCTTTTCACAACGTTTTCATCCAACCCAGCCACAAATGTGTCAAAGGTCAGTTTTATGCTATTGCTGGACCCAAGCCCGGATAAATGGGAGGGTTGTGTTAAGAAGGGCGTAAAACCTACGACAAATCATTATCTGGAACCCTGATCTCCGAACTGGATCAGTCGGGCCCGGGTCAACGAATACTGTCACTGGTACTGTTAGCCAGCAGAGTACCGGCCGTAACTACGGATGGAAATCTGCGGCGCCGACCCAGAAAGGGAAGAGCCAGATGAAAAAGAAGAAGAGAAGAAGGGGAGGAGGAGGAAGAAGAAGGGAGGATGAGGAAGAAGAGGAAGAGGAAGAAGAACTCTAAGGTTTCCCATCATGTAAAAATGTTTTTAAATGGAATATTAAAGAATATCAGATGTAAATGTGTAGAACGGGGACACAGACTGCGTGCCGATGAGCCGGTACCGTAACCTTCATCATCTTACAGTATGTGGGCAAATCAACATAAGAACTCCGTTAGTTCACACGTGGATTAAAACGCACGTCTTCAGGGCGCCGAGGAATCAGGCGTGGAACTAAACTGAATTCTTGGTAGCAGTCTTTAAGGAGATGGTGGACGGACTGTTAGAGGGGAAACCTTCAGTGCCCACCCACCCAACCCCCCCACCCAACTGTCAATCATGGCTCATGTAGCAGGTTAGAGGACGGGTCAACAACGTGTATGGGGTGTTAGGAAGTGTGAATAAGAATTAGTGGGCTAGAACCTGGTTGTTACAGTTTCCGATGATTAGTGAATCTGCAAGGACAAGCTGTCCAACCACCATGCCTTGTTCCAGGGGAGGCACGCTTCCCTCCTGCAGCCGATCGCTGGTGACCACGACGGAGTTGTTGTCGTTCACCACCACCACTGGATCCGCCTGTTGGAACGCGTGGAGAGAGACACCGGTCAGCCCGGGCCGAGCCGACACACCAGGGTAGCGGTCCATTCGCGACAGCTGCAGTGTTACGTCGAGGTTTTTGTTATTTATGCTCCAACATATCAGCGTAAGAATGTCAGTTACCTCTACGAACGCCGCCACCTCCTGGAGAACCAGATTCCATTCCAACTGGTCCTCTGTGTTGAATCGCTGCGTGTAATCCTCGATTTCCTCCGACAGCTCCTGCAGGGAGCAGACAGACGCTCCAGAACCTCAACTAGGTCTTATTCAGAGTCATGCAAAAGGATTTCTGGATGTGTGTATTAATGCATTCCCGATTACAATCTCACGGTTCGCCTTCGCAGCAAGGCTTCTGTCCCGTTTCTATACCAAACAGGATAAAACAGGTTCTGATCATTCGGCATGTTCTAGTGAAATTAAAATCCCCCGTTTCCGTACCTTGACCAGAACTTTGACCAGGTCCATCTTGTTCAGGAGTAAGCAGACGACTATGTAGCGGGCGTAATATCGAAGCTTCTTCACGACCAGTTCTGGCCTGAAGGGAGGAGACACAGAAAGTTCTTCCGTTCAGGCAACTTTTAGCATTCCACAAACCGTTACAGTTAGAGGTTTGGACCCGCTTGAGTTTTTTTGGCAGGTTCCTTCCCTGAAAGTGTTGACAGGCACCGAAGCTACTACCTTTCACCTCTACAGTGAAGTCCCTGAAGGTGGACCACTTGGATTCCATGACCCCGACCCCCCTCAGGAATATTCATTCGTTTGAGGCTCACTTAGGCTCCTTTCGGGTCTGCTTGACCGAAGGTAAGAGGTCGGGGCAAAGTACTGGACAGCTGTGAGAACCTCTCTCTGTTTCCCCTTTAATGGTGGAGCTGCACCATTAATCTAATCGCAATCGACAATCGCGATGTCAGCCTGTGCGATCACATGACGGCGAAAGGCTGCGATGTAATGAACCAAACATGTGAGCAGGACTACCTGTTCTCCGTTTGGGTGCGTTCTGTGCCCAATCAGTGTCCGACATCAGCGGTGATGTCACTGCTGTTGTCACTGGTGACATCAGCGGTGATATCACTGCTGTTGTCACTGGTCATGTGAGCGGTGATGTCACTGGTGAGGTCACGGTTATGTCACTGCTGTTGTCACTGGTGAGGTCAGCTGTGATGTCACTGGTGAGGTCACGGTTATGTCACTGCTGTTGTCACTGGTGAGGTCAGCTGTGATGTCACTGGTGATGTCACTGGTGAGGTCACGGTTATGTCACTGCTGTTGTCACTGGTGAGGTCAGCTGTGATGTCACTGGTGATGTCACTGGTGACGTCACTGGTGAGGTCACGGTTATGTGCTGTACAGGGCTGCTCTGATGGATGATGACTTATGCTAACAACGTTTTGCTTGGCTGTCAGCTTTGTTGCTTTGAGGCGCAGACACAGATCTAAAGCTCTCTTTGGATACGATTAGATTTTAGCGTCACTCCCCCTTAAATAAGAGACACTTCCAAACAATGGATGACGATCGGCTTCATCAGACGCTTTATTCTCATTTTCAGTCTCCAGTTATTTATCAGTGATGCTCTCTTAATGTCGCCGACAACAAACCAGGAAGTGAAGAAGAAGTAGTGAGTGATGGTTTATTTGACACGTTTCTTTTTAATCAGTCTTCAAACAGAAACTCATCCGGGTCGTCATCATAAACTGTGGACCAGCATGGAAGAAAAAGGAATTTGGCTACATGTTTAAAACAGCGGGAGACAAAAGAGATCATCCACTGCTGGAAAATGAAGAAGAACACTCACCTGTCCTCCTTGTTGACCTGAAAGTAGTAGGAGCGCTGACGAATGGCTGAGTAGAAGGAGAAGGCCTCATTCAGGTAACTTGTTTCTGAGGTACGGAGACTGTCAATCAAACAGGGGGGCGTTACTCGACACACTCAAATCTCAATATCATTCACATGCAGCGTTCAAATCAAATCATCTTTATTACCGGCCTTTTATCAGGAGAGCTTAAGTTTTAAGTTAAGTTGTTTGATGGGACCAACTTGTGCGTGGACCTAAGAGAAGACACATAGAAGCGTTTGGTGGAACATAAGCTGAAGACCTGAGCAGACTTACTAGTAGTGGTAGTAAAGCTGTCCGATTTTGGATGCCACCTCCCCGATCTGCCATCTCTTCAGACCGTAGCGGCTGTCCAGAACCTGCCTGTCAGTAAATAAAGACACACACACACACACACGACAGTGAGCACAAGAAGGTGGAACAACACCGTGGCAGAACATCTACCAACACATTTCTCTTTGCATATTTCAACTGGGCGCTATTGTCACAATGAGAACTACTTTAGATGTATAGAGATAAGTAGATAAAGAGAAAAGAGAGATAGAAAGAGAAATAGAGAGAGAGAGAGATTGATAAATGGAGAGAGAAATGGATGGATGGATGGATGGATGGATGGATGGATGGATGGATGGATGGATGGATGGATACTTTATTAATCCCCTATAGGGACATTTATTCGTTGCAGCAGCTCCAACAGACAAACATTCTAAAGGTGACTAAAAATGAAGACTTACTATATAATAGGACATTCATAGACTTCATAGTTTAGATGAAGATTATATATATGTATAAATGTATATTATTCAGATATCACATATATAAAGACTTCTAAATGGATAATTGATCAGTTTAGACAATCATTTTTATCATGTGTGTGAATTTATGGCAGACTTAAAGATCGCTGCACTGGTTTTTTTAAGTTCCTAAATGGAAGAATGCCTTCCTCACGGGACCTTCTTCTTCCTCATTAACGGACTCCTCCATCTAGATCACAACACACCCTCATCTCACACGTCGGTGTCATTTCAAGATAGAAAACAAGTAGAAAGGGAGGAGGGGTGAAATGAACCTATGCTGCTGCTGGAACTTCCACAGCTTGGTGTAGACGTCAAACGTCCGGCCGAAGTAGGACTGCCACTGTTTGTGTCCATACTGAGGAAGATCTCTGTAAGGAGGAAGACAAGCAGAGCTTAGGTCACCGACAACTTCTGCCAGAACCAGCATTCAGTTTCACAGATTTGTGCCACAGGGGCTCCTGACTGGTGATAGAACTTCTTGAGGGTCGGTACTGTAGCTCGTGGACATTCCTCCACATTATTCAACATCAGCCTGGAATCAAACAACGCAGAACAGTAAACAACAGAAAACCAACAGAGCAGCCCCGTAAACAAACAAACAAACAAACAAACCAGGATGGATCTCCATTTATTACCTTATATTACAGAATAAATGAGAAGGATTGTGTAATAAAATCGTTTTTCATTAGATACGCGACGTTTCAGTGAACCTGCTTCGTTAAAGGTGGTTCTAGGTGTCTGGATCTGGGTCCACCAGAGGTTCTCCTCCCAGTTGGAGGCGTCCTGATCAGGTGCCCAAACCCCGCAGCAGGCCCACTCTGAGCTCCGCACCCCATCTCTATGTTTGAGCCCAGCCCCCCCCCCCCCAACGAAGGACATTTATTTCAGCCGCTCGAAACCTTGACCTCGTTCTTTTGGTCTCTACCCAGAAGTCATCACCAGAGGTTGGAGAAGATGAACTGGTGAAGTGAGAGCTCCGCCTTCTCTCCACCACAGCGGACCAATACAACGACATCGTTACGGCTGATGGCCAACGGAACCACTTGTCCGTCTCACGGCCCATTTTCCCACCACCCAAGAAAAACACACCAAGATACTTAAGCTCATTTATAATGAGGCAGCAACTCAACCCCAACCCCGGACGGGTCGGCCCAACAGAACTTCCCGGGGGACACGCTCATAGACTCTCTCCAAATCAGAAGGAAGAAAGGAAAAGAAGTCCAAACTGACCGTAGGCCATTGAAGAGTTGTTTGGACTTGTCCAGGAGGTAGCAGAAGTCTGTGACGGTCTTCCTCTCACCCAATGGAATGTCGTCCTCAGTCTCAGCTCCAGTCATGACACTGACTTTTCACACCTTGGGGAGAAACAAACACATAAATACCGGAGAGAGGCTGCAATGAAAGAAAACACCGTAACGCGGTTTCGACAAAAAGCGCCGTTTGGACCGGCACGACCAGCGACTCCAATCCCTACAGGCTCAGATCCTCCATTATGAATCTAAAGCCCGGATGCAGATATCAGCGTCTCTTCCAGCTGCCCTACTTCAGCCTGAATAGAAAAAAAAAAAGAAAGGAAACTATGGCGGAGAGTGATCACATGGTCACCTTTTATAGTGTGACCTAGGCTGTCCCAGATTTCACTCCCGCTGTAGCAGCGACCCGCGGTTTGAGAAGACGGATGGGCAATTAGGTCGAGGCAGCAGGAAGTCAAACTGTTCTTAAAAAACCTTCTGCAGTTGTTCTGGTTCTGCCCGTCCTTTATTAACCTTTGGGCCGTCTGCATTGGGCTGCCTGTCAGTCATACCTCTAAAACCCAGTCACTTACAGTTTGTGCTTTTACAGAGTGATGCCATTTAAAAAAAATTTTTTTTCAAAGATTATTATAGTATCAATATTAAAGAATTTTTTTTTTTTTTCAATTAAAATGAAAAGAAAATGAAATAGACTTTAAGGCTTCGGTAATAGATTATTTTGGTAATCGAGTATTCTATCGATCATTCTGGTGATTAATAGGAATAAGAAATGTTGCGTGCTCTGCAGTTTTTTGTAATTAAATCGCTTTTAATTCAGCAGCAATAGTAAAAGAGAAAATAAGGCCGGTCTCTTGAATTAACAACTATTTGTTCCCCTTTTTCCCCACTTCCTCGTCGAGTGTCGCGCCACTGCGAGTGTCCGTTTCCATGTTTCTCAGACGGCCATTCGTTGTTCGAGGTGTGCGAGTCTGACTCTTCGTGGAAAAGCGGATTCTTTCCAGCGTACAGATTTCATAGGTAACGTTACGCCAATCCTCTACAGATGGTTTGAGACCGTTTCTTTGGAAGGCCTTTCCTAGCAGCCACACCCAGCATGCCAAACAAATGGACTGGTTTTAAAGTTTGGAAATATTGAATGTGGGAGCCCGAAAAAGGAATTTCATTCCAGTTAAAAGTCCATTTTTGACCCAAATATCCCCCCCCCCCCCCGCCAAATTCTGCGATGATGGTGACCGAAATAAAGTTTCTTATAGTAGTTTTGTTGTTGTTGTTGTGGTTTATTCTGCTGGGGGAGTGACTGACCAGAGCTGCACCGCTGTCACAGATGGAGGGGGGAGGGGGGGTGGGGGTCCATCATACAGGACTGCTTCGGTTTATGCAATCACCTCCGTGATTATACCAAAAACAATCCTCCGACTGGTTTTCCATGCAGGATTGAGTCTCTCCTTTTAAACGCCGTCATTCCACACAGGTCTGTTTGATGTCAGCGTGACACCAACCCGCTGACGCCGGGGGGAAACCGGGCTAGTAGCAACAACACAAAGGAAAGCGTTTCCCGGACCAGAACTAGAACATTTGGTCGTGTTCCGAAAGTCTGTCTGATATGAAGGATGTGAACACAGAAATGTATTAAATAGAAACTCACAGCAGCTTTTCAACACGTTCAATTTAAGACTTTGTTTAGGATTCTTCAAAATTCAATCTGAGACTCAATCTGAGACCCGGTTCACGTTCATGCTAGCTTAAAGACGCCCAACATAATGAAAATATCAGAGTTCTATCTACTCGTAAAAGATGAATTAAGGGAACAGTGTTTGTGTCGGTGTGTTCTTCTTCTTCTCTTAGTTAAAAAAGGCCCTTTTTTATCAACATAATTAATATTTAGAAGAAGAAGAAGCAACGGAGCGCCGTCAAAGCTAACACGAAGACTCCTAAATCGTTACCATCCCGCGGCCTGGGAGATTCAACTCGGGACGTGGGTCCCGAGCTTCAGAGCGACACTGGAGGCCGGTGAGGTGCCGGTTGCACGCCTGCGGCGTACACGCACATCGAGCATTAGCTACCACGGCTACAAACATCTCACAGGTGAACCAGAAAAACACAAAGTTCGCAATTCGTAACGCCAGTAAGGACAAAACAAGGTGTTGAGGAACAAACCCAAAAACGTTCGGCACAACGAACCTGATCGAACACGTCAAAATTGAATCAACCGGTGGACCATAAACAAGTCTAAAGCTAACTTTAGGATAGCGGCTACACGAGCGCCGACGCCCCCAAACATGAAAGAACATATAACAGACTGAACGAGGCATACAAAGTTTTATTTTTTACTACACGATGTCATATATTTGGTTAAAGGACGGAGGGTACATTCATTTCAACAGGTTAGAATACATACACAATCCCTTTGGCCGACCAGCTGTGTCACTTCCACTGTAGTCCTTCAAAATAAAAGCACTTAAGATTCATAACTCATTGTGATTTTTTGAAACTTTAAAGAAAAAAAAAATCGAAATCGGGCAAAAATCTTTATCAAGCCTGTCAGACTTTAGAAAAATCTGTGATCGGTTTAGAAAACCGCAGTCGGTGCTTCGCTAAATTAAACTTAAGATAGTCCTAACACGGTTATTACGACTGTTGACGCTTCCTTTTTAGCTTTGGCTAAGACACTAGCCGTCATTCCCCAACCAGGAGGTTGGTGGTTTGAGTCCTGGAGTCTATATGTCATAGGGTCTTGGGAAAGGCCCTGAAACCCAATCTGCTCCCCAGGTTCTCTCCACGGCTCGTCAGGGATGCGTCAAATACAGCAAACATTATTTACCTGTGTTGTACTGCATCGTATACGCGATAATAACAGTTAGGGCCGCTAACAGATTATTTAATTCTCCACTTGCGTAAGGATAAGGAAAAACGGATGATGTCATCAATGAACGATGGAACAATTCCATACTGATTGCGACGTGTGTTTATTCTTATTTGGGATGGGGAAAATTAAATCTTAACAACAAAATATTGCGATTTTTTTTTTTTGGGCTGGCAAACTTACAATATCATAAAATGTTTAAAATCGTCATTATTATAAGTTTCCTGGGGTTTTACTTTGAGTCGTCAGTATTTATATTTTCTCTATTCCATTCGCCCGACTAATATTCCATAAACAATGAATTACTTTTTTCGCTATTTTCTTACGGACCATAATTTACCGTGAATCCAGTCTCACAGCTTTTCCAGCATATATTCAACTTTTATATCAAAACTTGCAGCTTGATCTAACCTCTGTTTTAAAAACAACATACGAAGCGGGTTTAAAAAAAGGAGGAAAAATAAAAGGAAAATTAAATAATAAATATCTCATAGCAAAAAATGGGAGTTTTCTCAATCTTTGACCGCGACAACTCTCAGTGCAAAAATGTAAAACTACTATTACGACTATTCATCCCGGTGTGTTACCGTGGTAACGTGGCCACTGCGTACTGATCGTGTCACTAAGTGAATCGTCCAGGTTCATACAGTTAAACAGTCGAGGTTTATAGAGTGAAACAGTCCAGGTTCATACAGTGAAACAGTCCAGGTTTATAGAGTGAAACAGTCCAGGTTCATGCAGTGAAACAGTCCAGGTTCATACAGTGAAACGGTCCAGGTTCACACAGTCAAACAGTCCAGGTTCATACAGTGAAACAGTCCAGGTTCACACAGTGAAACAGTCCAGGTTCACACTGTGAAACAGTCCAGGTTCACACAGTGAAACAGTCCAGGTTCACACTGTGAAACAGTCCAGGTTCACACAGTGAAACAGTCCAGGTTCATACAGTGAAACAGTCCAGGTTCACACAGTGAAACGGTCCAGGTTCATACAGTGAAACGGTCCAGGTTCATACAGTGAAACAGTCCAGGTTCACACAGTGAAACAGTCCAGGTTCAGGGTAAGCTAACTATGCTAACAGGGATGAATTCGTAAATATTCCTACAAACTATTGTCTAATAAAGGCTGCTTTAACGGAACCGTCAGCCTTCGGTGACTCCAGAACATTATCGCCACTCTATCGCGGGCAGCATCGGCGGGACACCATCTCGTCACGACCGAACAGCCGCCTGAAAAATATGAAATAAATAATAGGAGGTGAATAAAGACCCTACCTCTCCAGCGGCTAACGGTAAGAAGCAGGGGGACCACCGTGAAGCTTTGTCGGTGGGCGCGACATTCACGGCATCTCAGAGAAGACGGAACCGACACCGGGGCGCATAACGGGCCAAATCAGCAGTAGCGGGAACCGGACTGCTGTCTGTGGAGGCACCGGTGTGTGAAAGGTTGTCGTCCTGTGACAGCGGCAGCAGCAGGAGGAGGAGGAGGAGGTGGAGGAGGAGGAGGAGGCAGGAGGGAGAAGGGTGAAGACAGCCGACGGCTACGCCTCGCGAGCTAGCTACTTCCGGGTCACTGCTGTCAAAATAAAAGCAATAACCGGGGAGCTATGTCTTTATTTACGTTCCTTTATTCAGCCATTCAGATCGAAAGCCTTAGTAAAGGATTAGGGCGACGATTTAAAAAACACAAACATGTTCTCAAAGACTTTAATCCTCCGAATTTTGAGATTAAACTCAGAATTCAAGAACAAATCGAAAAACAAACGTACAACTAAAACCCCACCGGATGACATCATTTAGAGGTTATGCCAGTCCATGAGGAGGATGCCGAGGATTTCTTCTTCCGCTTTGGTCTGTTCCCTTCATGGATCGCTACAGCGGAACATCTGTTTCAATTATACCCTTCATCCATTGCGCCAACAAACTGCATGTCCTCTTTCATCACATCCAGAAACATTATTCTAACCACTAGATCCACTCTCCCCCAAACCATTTCAATCTGGACTCTCTTACTTTGTCTCCGCTCTGATCCTGTCCTTCCTCTTCACTCCCAGAGAACATCTGAACATCTTCAGCCCTGCCTCCTGGTCAGAGCCACCATCTCTAAATCATCCAGCAGAGCTGCTCTCACTACCATCTTGGAAAACCTCTCCCTTCACTCCTGCTGCTCCTATTCTGTCACAGATAACTCCTCACACTCTTCTCTCCCCTGCCTGGACTCACTTCTTCACCCCATGTCGTACATCATGGAGTAGAAAATACATTTCAGTAGAAGTAAACAATAGTGCAAATATTTAACCCGTGTGTCATAATTCATAACACTTAAGTAACATTTAGTAATTTTAACGTTTGTTTACGTAATTCCATTTTACTGAATTGACAAATACACAATAAAGCATTTTAATATATATTCATTTAGAAGTGGTTCAGGTAAAAATTAGACTTTCACCACGTTTCAGGACGTAATTGTTAATCTTCTTTAAATTTAAACCTTATGTATATTTTGAGTCCACTTATAGTGACTTCTTGATTTTGATCAATATTCCTCTTTTTATCTTACTTTAAGAATCGTAAACCCCTCCGATTGTCACTTTAGTTACATAGTGCTCCTTTTTACTTAAGACAAAAATGTTCATTTTAATCCCGCTGTCTGGCAGAAAACCCTCAACTTTGAATGACAACATCTCCGGTTGATTTTTGCACCCTCTCAGCTTTTATTTGGTTCAGACATGTACTACATTATAATCATATTGTGACCGTTTTAAGGTTAAAGTGATAGAATAACATTTTATTGAAATTACAAAACATGGCAACAAGGTCATACAGAACCGTTCTCTGCTACAAACTACTACCAAGAAGAGCCAGAATCAACGAAACGCACTTGTTGTCTAATTTAAACGGAGATTGCTTCTGCAGCAAAAGTCCTCTACGCTATCAGACTCGCTGAGGTGGACAAAAGAAAATGCAAAAAAGTAAATGACGGCGGGGCACTTGTAGAGGAATAAACGGTGTCTGAAGTAACATGGTGCACTTAAAAAAAAAACCCATAAAAATAAATTAAATATTTAAAAAATAAAAGCTGCGGTTGCTGTAGAATGCTAAAGGGGCGGGCTCAGAGGCTGTTTTAACGGTTGGTCTGCGTTTAAAAGAGAAACGATTAGCAGAAAGAGGCAAGAAATAGTAAAAGGCAACCATGACATCAAACTGTAACAATACTTACAGAAAATATATAAATATATATATATTTTGTTTGTGCATGTTGAAAGCTTGAACTCAGTCAAAAGCGTTTTATTGGCTTCTGTGTGACACAATCAGTGAAGGCGCCCAAAAAGCTGTGAAAGACTATTTGACCCCTCCGGGTTTCTTAGTCGGACTATACCGTCAGATTCTCAAACTACATGTGACATTAAACAACCTGAATAAACACAAAATACAACATTTTGTGTTTATTGGAATTGACCGGGTGAAAAAGTCTCCGCCCCCTTAGAGACCAAATACATTTTGTTTTTCAACCACCAAACTGCATTAAGAACTGGTTCCAGCTGGACTAGACCCAATCAGCCCCAGCCATGTTCAGCCACAGCCTCACTTCAGCAGACCGTCTTCAGAAGCAGGAAGTTGGCTCCAAGGTCTCACAAGTAGCACACTATGCCAAAATCAACAGGAATTCCAGAAGGTGGTAGAAATCCATCAGTTGGTGAAGGGTTCCAAAGCTGTTTAAGGTTCTGGGACCCCGCCGTTCTACAGTCCCCCTAGGAGTGGAGAAGACTTGGACCAACAGTGAACAGTGAAAAGTCTTCCAGGCGCACGGTGAAGGCTCATTCAGGAAGTCGCAGGAGATCCAAAGGAAACGTCCAAGGAACCGCAGGACTCTCGAACATCAGTAAAGGTCAAAGTTCATGGAGTTTATTCCAAAGACACTGGGCAAAAATGGTATTATGGGAGAGTGACGAGGAGAAAGCCACTGCTGACCCAAAAGAATTTAAGGCGTCTGAATTTACCCACAACACACCTTGATGACCCTCAGAGCTTCTGGGAGAATCTTCTCTGGACTGATGAGAGGAAAGTTGACCTGATTGAAGACGGGGGTCCCGTTCCACCTGGTGGAAACCAAACCCAGCATGCCACTAGAAGAACATCAGACCTACGGTCAAAGATGCTTTACCATTCCGGGCCAGGACGACTCGCCATCAAGGAGCGAAGCGTGAATTCTGCTCCCTACCAGAACATTTTGAAGGAGAATGTCGGGTCATCAGTCTGCGAGTTGAAGCTCATGCAGTACAATAAGATTTAAGATTTGGAGTGGTCTTTATCAGAGTCTGGCCCATAAAACCCAAACCCCATCAATCGGTTCTACAAAGTAAAGCGGGCCAAAAATCCACCATGATGTCAGACTGATGTCCGGTTAAGATTAAAAGAAATCCAGATATTAAGTT
The DNA here is from genome assembly GCA_037951165.1 of Lophius americanus. Lineage (NCBI taxonomy): Eukaryota > Metazoa > Chordata > Actinopteri > Lophiiformes > Lophiidae > Lophius > Lophius americanus. The sequence continues at coordinate 142,664 of JBBDHG010000472.1, forward strand.
TAGGGGCTGCTCACTTTTTCACACAGAGTATTTTCCCGGTGTTAGACAACATTTTATCATTATTGACCAAATATTCTCATTCACAGGTAGTTTTAGGTTAAATTTAGTCTGAGGTCCACACGAAAATAAGAAATAAATCAGAGATGGGGGGGTCCGATACTTTTTCACAGCACTGTCATATCTAAATTCCCCCGAAAATAGGAGGGTTCCATCTTTAGGGGGCGTGAGAATGGTTCATCCATCGGAACTGGAGGAGTGTGTCGCCAACGGAGGAAAGCTGCTGAAGATGCCGAGGACCTGACGGTTCTGTCCGTTGCTGCCATGAGTTTCTTAAAATCTTTTGCATATAAATACATTTCAGAGTTGAGATCCTCCCCGGCGCGCGTCATTAGAGGAAGTAGGGGGTGGTGGTTCTGGGTGGTATAACGCGCTCGGAGTCGGGGACGGCGCGGAACAGCTTGGGCTCCCGCCTGTTGACGTCCTTGAAGACCATGATGGAGGCGATGTTTCCGCAGCGATAGCAGTAGTTGGGAGCCGACCACACGGTCACCAGCTTCTCGTCGAACATGAACTTGTAGCCTTCGTGGACCAGCTGATGTGCGCGGCAGATCAGCTTCAGGCTGTTGATATGAACAAACTAGAAAAACAGATGAATGAGAAATACTTTCAGATGAAGGGTGCGACCAGTCCACGCTTTCCAGCCGAGTAGTTGACGATGTAACGTACCTCATTCGTGACCTTGGAGCCAAAGAGCCAGCCTGCCCCTCGAGGACTGATGGCCCAGGTGTCCACGTCCTCTGGATCCGACCACACCAGATCACAGAAAGCCCCCTTGTGAGGAATCTCCTGGTTGCGTTCGATGGTGCGGATCTGGTCCAAAGTCTTGATGTCCGGTGAAAGGCCACCGTGGACACACAGAACCTGCTCATCTATCAACTGGGTTTAGAGATCAAGATCGATATTAGAGGGAGGACAAGCGGGTTTGACATTCATGGTCTTAAAGGTGCAGTCTGTCCCTTTATATTAATGGATATAACCACGTCTCTGCTGGTGTAGAATCAACTTAAATTAAGAATCGATTTTTTTAATGTCATCTAAGAAAAGGTCCTTCATATCTCTAGAGGGACACGCCCATCATATCTCCAGAGGGACACGCCCATCATATCTCCAGAGGGACACGCCCTTCATATCTCCAGAGGGACACACCCTTCAAATCTCCAGAGGGACACGCCCTTTATATATCCAGAGGGACACGCCCTTCATATCTCCAGAGGGACACGCCCTTTATATATCCAGAGGGACACGCCCTTCATATCTCCAGAAGGACACGCCCTTTATATCTCCAGAGGGACACGCCCTTCATATCTCCAGAGGGACACGCCCTTTATATCTCCAGAGGGACACGCCCTTTATATCTCCAGAGGGACACGCCCTTTATATCTCCAGAGGGACACGCCCTTCATATCTCCAGAGGGACACGCCCTTCATATCTCCAGAGGGACACGCCCTTCATATCTCCAGAGGGACACGCCCTTCATATCTCCAGAGGGACACGCCCTTCATATCTCCAGAGGGACACGCCCTTCATATGTCCAGAGGGACACTCCTTCATAGCTCCAGAGGGACACGCCCTTTATATCTCCAGAGGGACACGCCCTTTATATCTCCAGAGGGACACGCCCTTCTTATCTCCAGAGGGACACGCCCTTCATATCTCCAGAGGGACACGCCCTTCATATCTCCAGAGGGACACGCCCTTCATATCTCCAGAGGGACACGCCCTTCATATCTCCAGAGGGACACGCCCTTTCTAACTCCAGAGGGACACGCCCTTCATATCTCCAGAGGGACACGCCCTTCACATCTCCAGAGGGACACGCCCTTCATATCTCCAGAGGGACACGCCCTTTCTAACTCCAGAGGGACACGCCCTTTCTAACTCCTGAGGATCCCTTTGTGGGAACTCTCCATATTAATAGCGATGAACAGGGTGCCAGCTTCAAACTCCTCAGTGTTTACATATGAGAGATCTGACCCGGAGCCAGAAAAACATCGCATTTGATTAAGAAAGCCCAAAAGCGTCTCTTTCTCCTAACGACCCTTAAACGCAACAAACTCCCCCGGGGACCTCTTGAAAAACCTTCACGGGACCATCATTCGGAGAACACCGACGTGTAATCACACGACTGTAAATCCTGGTGCTCCAGCTGTGCTGCAGCAACATAGAAAGACCTGCGTCGGATCATAAAGACGGAACACTGGACTGTTCGCTCGCCTCCCCCAAACCTGAGAGACATCCACATGAGCAAACGCCACAAACGGGCGACCAACATCATTGAAGACGCCTCGCACTACTCCATGTTTCTAAAGCTGAACACAGTTTGGTTTTACGTATATTTTACCTGTAATCCATCTGTCTTACATGTGAGCTTTGACCTGTATTTTTAACAGGCTACATTATCGTGACACTTCAAGGTCGTACACTGTGGATTCATGGGAAGGGAGAGGTGAGCTGATGGGCTACATAAGTAGCAATCTTGAACTCTACTGGTTCACTGACTAGACTTTTGAAGCTAAAAGGAAAGGAAGAACAGGAGACTCAAGTCGTTGTGTGACCGACGGGAAAGAACAATGAAATCACTCACAGCCGCCACGGTCAGCATGTCAAACACCTTTGTGCAATATCTCCAGGCATTTGCGTTCCCGTATTTAGTTTGGCACTCATCTGAAAGTACACAGAGCATACATGGCTTTTGGTCTGAGCTCGGAAAACAGCGCATTTACGCGCATACACAGGAAAAGGCGGAGCACAGGGTACCTACCGTAAAAGCCGTACACTTGTGTTATTTGCCTGCTTTCGTGGTTTCCCCGTAGAAGTGTAATGCGATCGGGCCACTTTGCTTTTAAAGCTAGGAGGTGTGTGAATGTCTCCAAACTATAATATCCCCTGTCTACAAAGTCACCCTGGAGGGAGAAGGAGAAGAGGAGACGCCATCAGAGACCCAAAACCAAACATCCCACAGCATCCACACGTCCAAACTACAGGAAGTTAAATCTATCAGACAGCACAGGTGGGTGATGATGATATAGTTAATTGTGTTGGCGTCAAGATGCAGAAAACAGGCACACTTACCATGAAAATATAATTTGTGTCTGGCACCTGGCCTCCGGTTCTAAAGAGCTCGCAAAGATCATAAAACTAAGAGACAAAAAAAAGAGCAACATTTTTAGCAATGTAAGAATAAAGATAGTTCAACTCCAGATGTAAAAAAGCCTCTAAGGGCTAACATCCGTCACGAAGACGCGTTTGATCGTAAAAACAGTAGGGCTGGCTGATTAATCGTAAAAACACTGATCCCACTTCAGACGTATATGTGATCTCGTTTCTGTAGTACAACTGTTCCGCAGCATCTTAATTCATGACATAAAATGCAGTAAAGCCAGCGCCTGTACTTTTCTCCCTCAGCCAATAAGAGCACGGGGTTGCGATCACGTGATGCTGAGGTGCAAAAATGAAACTGAAGGGGCGCGCAAGAGACAGAGAGGAGGAAAGCTGTCGACCCAAGCCACAGTAGGAGAACAACAGATGCATAAATACAACTCAAACGTCACCACAAAGAGCTCTCTTGGTGTCACATGAGGGGAAACAAGAGCCATGTGTCAATCCACGCACTCCCGTTTACGGAACTGTGTGTGTTCGGGGCAGAAACAGGGCTGGTGCTTTCTTATTGCTGCTATATTCTTTCAGCTCGCTTAAATTAGATCCTCTTTGGACAGCTTTAGTTCTCCTTTGTTTCACAAAGGCTACTCATCTCTCTCTCTGCTGTAGCTCTTGCTACAGGTAGTCTGCATTGTTGGAGATGTGCAGGAGAGCAGACGGGAGTTAACCCTTTCAGTGCCCACAATACAACGCCGTGGTTTCCATGCAGACAGCGCTTGGCATCTCTAAATGTCTCACGTCCACAAAAAAACTCCAATATGATGTCAACTGAACGATGTGCTACTTCTAGGGCACTTTCATATTTGTTTTGTTCTGCAGCATCATATATTCGGTTTGTTTTGTTGAAACACCTATCAGGCAGCTGAGTGCGAAAACTAAAAAAGAAAAATCGTGGAGAGAAATGTGACCTCCAGTATTAAAGACCCCAGCAAATCTCATTTTATCCAGAACCGCCCAGTTCTACTGCTGATATTTCTTTTTCTCCTCCACCTCCCTGATCGTCTAACAGCAACTAATGTTATGTTGCTGTAATGTGATTAAGGGTGCGGTTGTATCAGAGTAATTCCAATAGTACGAGTATATGATCTGTAAAAGGGTTAGACAACTTGATTTTCAGTTATTTTATTGAGGAGCTAAATTGTGAAACCAAATATGGTTAATTCACTATCCTAGAAGAAACAGGATAAGAAAAGAGTTGCACCTCACCTGACCATGAATATCTCCACAAACAGTGACGGGAGTCGAGACCGGCTGAACGTTCGATTCTTCCAGGAGTAAATCACAAACATAATCACATAATCTCTGTAAGAAATAAAAAGGAAAAAACCAAAGGACAACATTTAATGATCTCAGACATTCTGTGAAAACAAAGAATCCTAACCGCAGAATAAACATTTGTCAACTGTTTATTCCTTAATAATAATTAAGGAGTGAAGACACAAGCCGTATGTTGTACATAAATGTGATTGTTTTGACAGTGATGATTTTAAGGGGCATTGCATCGGTCAAAGTTTTGTTTTTACCCTCTTCACAGTCATTTCCACTCTGTATTTTCTAAATATGTGATTAATGCAGATATTGGTAGCAAACCGGCAAGTTACCTTAAATCTGTAGAATACAACTTGTAGAGGCCACTATTGGATTTTTTTAAAAAGTTAATAATATATACAATAGTGGCTATTTAAAGATATGCTTTGACACATTTGGGCTTATTAAAAAGGTGCAGCTCCTGAGATCTGGATTCAACTCTTGACCTCATTTCTTTAGAGATTATATAAATAATCCTTAACGCTGTGTGGGACCCCCTACCAGCTCAGACCGAGTCTGGTGGGTTGTCGATGTAAACTATATATGAACAGCTGTAAAAAAGGTTTCCCAGCAGTACATTTTCCAAAGCATTACACTGCCTCCCCCGGGTGCCTTTTTCCCATAATGCATCCTGGTACCATCTCTCCCCTGGTAGGCAACACACGCACAATCAACTGTCCACATGATGTAAGAGTCTATGTGATTCATCAGACCCGGGCACATTCTTCCATTGTTTTGTGGGTGACCTCATGATGTGCCCATTGTAGGTGCTTCTGGTTTAGACAGGAGTCAGCATAGGAACTCTGACCAGCAGCAAGCTGCGATGCACTGCGGGTTCTGACACCTCTCTTTCAAAACCTGCATTAACCTTTTCAATAATGTGCTCTACAGGAGCTCTTCTGTGACATCTGATCACATGGGCTATCCCTTGCTTGGACCCCTCCTAGACCCTAACCACGAAGACCCGGAGCTCTGGAGATGATCCGACCCAGTGTTTGTGGCATCACAATTTGGCACAATCTCTTCTTCCGATCCTTATACTTGGCCAGTTTTCTTGCTTCAGCACATCAACACCAGTTCACATTTTTCACTTGTAGCTCAGTTCCCTTGTCAATGGTTGATAGAAAGTAAAGGCGGTTGGCGGGTTTACAACAATATTACATTGCTTATTCAGCAATATTTGGTAGAGGGGAGACGATCGTGTCAAATGTAATTTTCGAATGCAAAAAGTCCATTTCACAAACAGATAGACATTCCTGATGACAGCGAGATTTGATCTACATATTGTGTTTGTGTTGACTGCCAGCAGACATCAGATCTAAACCCTCCAGTTCTGCCGGGTGCTTAACCCGCGTCTACAGACATCTCAACGGGTTAAGGGCTAAATGGGTTTAAACAAGTAACAACTCGGACATTACGTGGATAAAAATGAAGTCCCTCCAAACGATTTATAAAGCCCTTTAGTCTGCCTCCTTGTGAAGAACTCCTATGACTGGGTTATTTAGCAGTTAGGTTTGCTGACAGGTTACGGTTTAGTCTGCTATGGTTCACATCTATCGAAGCATATTAAGTGACTAGAAGTATTTATTATGACAACTTCCTATCTGATTATCTAATCCACGCTGAGATTCTTTACTGGAGTTTATTTGAAGACGATAATTATCATCCCTGGCGCTGGTGAACCGTACAAAACAGTGTTCTTTGCTGCCTTCGCTGAATAATCATCGCTAGCGGTTAGCATGATGCTAGCTACACGCGTTAAACAATCCTCGTATAGTTACCTCGTTTTTTACATGTATATAAATCACATGTTATTTTAAGCCCCTCGGACTCACCTTTAGATCGTTTTCTGGTAGGTATTTGCAGTGTCTTGCTATTTCGACATACTTATCCAAGTCTAAAGGCGCCATTTTTACGACGCTAAAGCTAGGCGATTGCTAAAGTAGTTAGCTAGCTAGTACGTTTCTGCTTCCGTTTCATCTAATGTCGTCACTTCCTGACAGAATCTTCAAAATAAGTGTTCTTGCCGACTGAGATTAAGGAATAACATAATTATGTTTTTGCAAAAACTATATTCAGCGGATTTTTACCATTTTGAAAAGTTTTATGAAAATATTGATATAATTCCACACGCACAGCTGCCCATAATTTGGATAAAAATGGCCTCTTCATTCTGGCCTCTTCTGTTTTTTTGCATTTATTAAATAAATTTAATAAATGCATTAATTTCCCAGTTACAGAGTTGGATAACCAGGGGACCCAAACGGTGCCAAAAATAGGATTTGGACCAAAAAGAGTGATTTTGAGTGAAAAGTACCACATAGGTCCACTAGCGGGAGCTATGTGCACTTCACGATAACATTTGGCTGTGTCACAAATCAGTATTTTCATTTAAATCTAGCATTGCACAACGTAAAAACAAACATAAAACTAGGTAGATGGATTGGAAGGAGAGGTTTAGTCTATTCTCAATGGATTTCAAATAAACTTTCTGATTTTTGAAAGTGTTCTGAAAATATACAACCAACCTTCCCCAAAATCAACCAAAACTTGACCGACGGTGTATATCTTACATTTTTATTTGTTCATATTGTTTTTATGTCATATAGCTCTTGTTGAATGTTTTTATGTGTTTTTATTCTCCTATGTGGTTCCAAAGGACGGATAGTAGTTACCACGGCAACAACTGATGGGTCTTTTAACGTGCTATAAGAGATCCAGTCTCTTCAAAAAGCTGATGGACAGAATTTCCCTCTTGCTTTGACCTTTTATTGATTTATTTTATCGTCTTGAGGCACATTTGAACCTTAGATGCGTTTCGTGCCCCTTCACCTCTGATAGAGGTCACAGTCCATCCACATTATCGGCACACGCTCAGCATTCCACCCGTGTCCTTTGACACAAAAAAATCAGTTTTCACTATTATCTTAATAATAATTACTTTAATAATATTTCATTTTAATTACGGGAATCTTCCCAGATTCTCAGGATCACCATAGAAAATCACGCGGTTTAAAAAATCATCTTAAATCTTCAATCTCACCAATAATGGTGGGATAAAATAGATATTAGGAGCAGACTGAATATGGCATTTAAAATTTAGGGGTACCTTGTTGAATAAATGAAATCTGGTATTCATGAAAATCTTTGTTTTTAAGTGTAAAATCTGCTGAAAATAGGAAATGCTTTTCTTATCATTTGCTGACAGTGAGTCCTTTATATATCTGCGGTGGGAGTGGGCCGTCATGTTTGTCACGCAGCCTGAACCGACAGAACCGAGCGCCGGGTTTAGAAAGTTCTTCTTTTTTCATCCCTCCAGGGTACGCACAGAAATAAAGAAACGGCTGTAAACAACGACGCAACCACCAGACCCAAACCTCTAAGTCAACACCAGCCTCTCCACACTCCTGTCGGGGAGGAGAAACATTTAAATAGTGCAAAGATAAAGACGAGATAAATGCAACAACATGTTATCGGGTTACATTCTTTGGTTACGTGTTTTTTTCCGCAAAACGTGAAAGAAAAAAAAAAAGTGCTGCCAGATTGCATCAAAAACTCAAAGTAGACCCTTGGAGGGAATATCCAGTTTTTTCCAGCTGGGGATATTGCGTCACCTCTCAGATCCGAGGAGAGTAAACTGGTGGGGGGCGGGGGTCTTTGCTCCTGAACAGTAGAGGTCACGTAGACAACAAAGTCTTCAGAACCAAAGATTATAATGAAAGGGGGATCAGTTGGCTCCTCCCACATTCTCACATTTAAAATATTAGATATCATTAATGTATTAGTCTGAATTTATTGTAATTTATAGTTGTTTTTTATTGTTCTTAATCATGGTATTTTACCGCCTACTGGGTAACTTTATCTTCAACGGGGAAATTCCGGCAACCGCAGCTGCCTGTATTTTACCGTTAAATTACACTGACTTGTTTTTACAGTGTGTCTAAAGTTGTCAAACTATGTCGATTCAGACGGTTGTATATCCTGCTACGTGTATAATCTATATAATAATCTATCATATATATATGATATGTAATACATATATCTCATGTATATACCCAACTTTTCCTAAATTCAATCCAGTTCTTCCTGGCACTGAGGATTTCACACTAGGCTTCTGCCGGCGGCGATCAGGTTCCACCGCTAAGAGTAGTTCCTCTTAGCTCTTATGCAGCCACCGGCTCTGGGTCTGGGTCAGCCTGAGCGGTTCTGGCCCACTCCCAGGGAGGACATTTATTCATTCGTTCCCCCTTGTGTCCAACTGTGGAACAAACAAATATATTTGCAATCTTAGATTCAAGCTCTGACCTGTGGTTTAACTGAGAGCATCTTTTAGACACTTACTGCTGAAGCTGATGTCACGATCTGGACCTTATATGTAACTCAATTTTACAAACTGCACCTTTAAGGCGGGATTTTAAAGGTACAGCGTCTGTATTAACGTCTTAATTATATTCCCGTGTAGTAGTGTATTCAGCACCACATTCAAAAACTAAGAATTCCCCAAAGGAACTCCTTTCACACCCGGCCAACGGCATTTTCTTTCAAGGTTGTTGGATACCGTTGCCACGGTTACCCTGGACCAGATAAATAACTCTTTAACCGGGAGGGTAAAGGAGGAAGAGGAGCAGACTCACACAAGGACGGACATGAATCCCCAAACTTAGGGCTTTTCTTTGTTTTTGTTTTTCCAAGCAGTTTCACAAACAAACAGGCGAAGAAGACATGAATTACAGGAAGTGACAGGATGAGATGATTGTCTTCAGGATTCCTTTTGGACGGACGGTACTCAAACGCACCCATCCAGCTCAGACATCTCCGCTGGTCTGGGTTCTGTTACCGAGTCTCTATTTGGACCTTCCTTCATCCAGGATGAATGGAGTCGACACCGTCTTCCCTTTCAGCAGCTCCTCCAGCCCCTGGCGGCGGAGGAGAGAGAGAGAGAGAGCGAGAGAGTCTGAGTGACAACAGGGAGAGAGAGAGCCGTCGACACAGAACCTGACAGCGGAGGATTCATGGGTCAGAAGACGAGATCATTATTCAGCCAAAGGTCGTGTCCCGTCAGCTAACCCAACGCTTGGATCGTTAGATTAGAACCTTCTAGATCGTTCTGCGCTACGTCAGAAAAACACGTACGAGTAGATAAAGCGCAGGCAAATATCGGGACAAACATTTTTATTGTATTTTCATTAGCCGCGCTAGATTGGCTTAACTTCGGGGTCATGTGACCCAGAATAAAACGTTACTCAACATCGTGAAACAACAAATTAACTTAAACGAAGCTGGCGCGGCTAATCAAAACACAGTAAAATGTTTGCGTATTCTATCTGCTTAATTCGCTTAATGAAGCATTAAAATTTTTTTTTAAAAACACGTCCAGGGGTGCGTCGCCTTTAGGTGTCCTCCGCAAACGCTTCCGTTGTGTTGTGTCGTCAACTTGATGAAGATGTTTCCTTTATTCCCTCGTGTTTCATCTATTTGTACGTGTTTTCTTAAGTTGCGGTGCGTTTGCTGCCGTTCGTTCTCACCTCTCCGAAGTACGAGACCAGTGGTGAGATCTCAAACTGTGCTGGAGCGTTGTCCCCCGCTAGCTCACTGAGGAGAGAGAGAGAACACACACACACACACACACACACACACACACACACACACACACACACACACACACACACTTTTTAGATTTCAGGAACACGTTCACACCCGACGCCACTGCAACGCCGCGAGAAGTCCTAACCAGTGTCAGCTGATGCTACTAGCATGATTTGACCTAGCCTCGTTTTTTTCTCACGTGACGCTCTGACGGGAGAGCCAATCAGCATTGAGATACTTCAAAGTCAGGAAGGAGTGGGAGAAAAAAAAAAGGGTCGCGGCACAATCTCGAGATATGATTTTGTGGCTAAGTATCCGTATTTGATTATAGGAACAGGAAATACCAGATTAGTTTTAAGTCATTATTAATTAGTTCCCTCCTGTCCACTAGATGGTGCCGTTGAGTTTTTCTCTGCTGAGGTCAGTGAAGACGATGGTCAGTGTTCGCGACAAAGTCAGTTACCTTCATTCTTTTTTCCTACGCCGGCGTTCCCGACAGGAAGGGTAAAAGCCGGAGAAAAGCCCCCAATCCCCTGATTGAACTCCTCAAACTAAATGTGAAGTCACATGACAGGAAATAGGAACTTTCTCCTCTGACCTGGCGGCGGAGCGGACGTTATTCCCGAGGTCGTCCGACAGCGTGGCTCCAGCGGCCGACGCCCAGCGGCAGTGCTGAGCCAGCAGGGAGTTCCTGGCGGTGGTGGGCGTGTCTTTGGCGGCCCCGTCCGCGTTCTTCAGGGGGGAGAACTCGTCCTCCCTCGCCACCTCGAACACAACGAAGCTCCTTTCCGGAGACAAGAGAGTTCAGAACCACGTCAGGAGAGGTTCCGTTCGGGAGCGGAGTTAGTCTAAAGTCAGCCGAGATCGTACCTCGAGAACGGAAACACGTCAAACACAAATTTCTCCATCTTGATCCCGTTGGGTTTGGTGGGTCTGACGGCATTCCCACACGAGTCCACGAAGGGAACTTTCTTCATGGCTACGTGTTGTTTCAGTTGACCTTTGAACTTCCTGAGAGATAAAAAAAAAAACAGTTTGTTCACTGGACAAACAGAGGATGAACGTTACAAACACTTACGGATGGAGGGCCTGCGTTTACGCAAAGACAGCTAATGTGTTGTAGGTATTCAGGGAACATATTAGGGAACTAAGTAGAGGATTGAACTGGGAGAGGGAACCGATGACACTCTGAACTAAACAACAAAAAATATTTCTTTGGGGCATTTATAATCTAATATATCAGATTAATACCCTAAATGTAGCAGAAAACAGCAACTAGTTTGACGAAGAATGTTTTTAGAGAAATGATTTGACCCTTATTAGACTTTATTTTGTTGTTGTTGTCGTATTAAAGATGTTTATAGTTTCAGAAAAAGGCAAATTTCAACAAAAACTCCTCAGTTGCTGCTGATAAAGACGGGAAAGAGGTTTTTGAGACTTTGTTGAAACGACTGTGGAGAAGCTCTGGTGCACAGACAGGAACAAATGTGTCACGTCGGGGTTTTAATGACCTCATCAGTATGGAAACAAGTAAACAACAACAAAAACAACAACACAAAATGGAGCGTCAAACGAATTTGTACAAATATGGAAAGAGTTTTGACTCTAAAAATGTTTATGTATCGCATTATGTATATTCATAATTAAAGATAAGTGTACACTAATCAGCCATAACATTATAACCACCTGCCTAACATTCGAACAGCTGTGTGACGTCGCAGACGGCGTTCAATCGGAACATGCATCCGCTTTTTCATCAACTTGTGCCACAGTAGGTCTAATATCACGGGCTAGCCATCGCGATCCTGCCGACAGGTGTGACAGTGACCCGTTGGACAAATCCAGGAGGATCCTACCGACAGGTGTGACAGTGACCCGTTGGACAAATCCAGGAGGATCCTACCGACAGGTGTGACAGTGACCCGTTGGACAAATCCAGGAGGATTCTACCGACAGGTGTGACAGTGACCCGTTGGACAAATCCAGGAGGATCCTACCGACAGGTGTGACAGTGACCCGTTGGACAAATCCAGGAGGATCCTACCGACAGGTGTGACAGTGAAGCCTCTTACTCGGCGACCTCCTGCAGGAAAGCCCGGCTGAAGAAGTGATTGCAGATGTTTCCGGCGCTGTAGACCAGCTCTCCTCCGGCTCCCCTCAGCGCCGCCGTCTCCGGCCGGATCTCGCTGTACTCCACCACCTGGGAGACGCCTCGCACCCTGCAGACCACGCCCACTGGCTCGGCGGGGTGAGTCTTCTCCACCACCTGACAGGTGACGGGAGGGCGAGGAAACAGAGGTCAGCGTTTTAAGAAGGACATCAAAGTATTTCTGTGCACCGTGGGACATCAAAGCCTGTCTTCTGTTCTACTTTCTTAATCCACTACATTCATAGGTCTGCATACCTCGCCATTTTAACTGTACGCACCCATCAGCCATAACATTATGACCGCATGCATAATTTTGTGTGGGTCCCCCTTTTGCATCACTTCTCCTCCCTGGTGACTAGCTCGGCCCATTTCCCCCACACACCTACCAGTCTAGGGGTTTTTGGATCAGAGGAACCTTTCAGGAGCCCCCCTTTCAATCATGCACTGCAAGAACTGAAGATGAGGGGCGGGAAGGAGGGTCCCTCAGAAGAAGAAGAAGAAGAAGAAGATAAAGGCAGAAGGAGGTAGGAGTTCATCTGGAAGGATTTAAACCCCCAGAGTAGAAGAAGAAGAAGTTTTAACAGTAATGGAAGCTACTACTAAACTGGCCAGTCGGGACAGGCTAATAGCTGGAAGAGCCGGAGAAGATGGGCTGGGATCCGAAGCCCACAGCTCCTCTACCAACATCCTGAAGCTCACTGACTCTGTAGACCACCCTCCACCAGTTAGAAAGCCTGAGGACGGACCCCCTTTCTCTACCTTTGCTCCACAGTCGGCCTTTCTGCTCACGCAGAAGCCGATGAAGACGGGATCGGCCATCTTCACCAGGATGTTGTCCACGCAGTAGACGTGCAGATAGTCCACTCCTCTCTTCTTCATGTCCTCCAGGATGTCGTTGTCCACCAACGCCTGGTACAGACCACCGTTCCCGTCTGGCAGAAGGTGGGAGGGATCATGAGAGCACAGCAGCAGCAGCAGCAGCAGCAGCAGCAGGTGAGACTGGGTGGCGGGGGAACCTACCTGGGGCCATGGCTATCTTCCCTTTACCCTGCAGGATGACCTTTCCCTCAAAGGTCACCGCCGGGATCATCCGCTGCTCAAACATGACAACGTTCGACGGCTCCAGACCAAAGTAGTCGTTCTCCTTGAAGAAGGTCTCAGTGGGAGCCAGGGTGAACTCACTGGTCATGATGTACCTGAGGAGGTGAGGAAGAGGAGACCACAGGTGGAGGATCATTGTGTCTCCCAGGATTCTGAGAGGAAGCTCCCTCTAGAGTCGGAAATATTAAACTGAGTTTTTGCCAAATCAGTCCAGTTCTTCCTCGTGATTGTGCTTGAGTCAGTGACGCACCGACGTTATGGCGCGGCTCCGACTTGGCTCCTTGCCATTTTCCACGAAAAAGAAAATGGTGCTAGTACCAGTGCTCAGTTGGTTCAACTGGTGCACCTCCTAAGAACCTGTTTGCTTTTCCATTGGCAAGGAGCCAAGTCGGAGCCGCGCCATTACGTCCCCGTATGACGTAATCGGTTCTTGGCTATAGACAAGCAAAGAGTTGGTGCTTAAGTTCTGGAAAAGCAAAGAACCGGTTGTAAACCAGGCTCTGGCTCCGAACTAGCCCTGGAACCAGCTCGGTGGGAAAGGGTTTTATGAGTCGGACTATAAAAACATCGTAGAACCTGCTGCAGTGAGATATTTCTAGTGTTCTGGTGTGATGTAGGGATTACAGCTGATAAATAGAACCTTCTGCCAATAAACCTCCTACCTAATAAACGCAGAGCGGGTTGGTTCTTGGTTCTTACCAGGGGACGGTGCATTCGGAACCATGCTTCTTGTCTGACAGCTCCTGGATTTTGTGAATTCGCTCCGCCTGGATCTGATACAAGGTTTTTCCACTGGGTAGACCGACGTTATACATCCCTTTAGGATACGGAACACCCAGACGGGTCCCCTGGCCGCCGGCCAACAGCAGAACTCCGACCCGGTTCTGTGAGATCTGCAGCAGCCCTGAGGAAACGGAGGTGCGGAGAACAGCCGGATGAAACATGGAAGCAGGTTCTGCTGATCTGCAACCAATAAGTTTAGGACGTCTGGCAGACAATAGACTTCAGCCAGGATGTGTGAGGTCACCAACTCTTCTTCACTCCTCTTCACCCTCAACGGGTTTCTGCTGTTCAGTACAATAAAGAGATTAGATTGGGTCTATAAGTCAAATATAACAGTCCAGGTTCACACAGGGAAACAGTCCAGGTTCACGCAGTGAAACAGTCCAGGTTCACACAGTGAAACAGTCCAGGCTCACACAGTGAAACAGTCCAGGTTCACACAGTGAAACAGTCCAGGTTCACGCAGTGAAACAGTCCAGGTTCACGCAGTGAAACAGTCCAGGTTCACACAGTGAACCAGTCCAGGTTCACGCAGTTAAACAGTCCAGGTTCACACAGTGAAACAGTCCAGGTTCATACAGTGAAACAGTCCAGGTTCACACCGTTAAACAGTCCAGGTTCACACAGTTAAACAGTCCAGGTTCACACAGTGAAACAGTCCAGGTTCACGCAGTGAAACAGTCCAGGTTCACGCAGTTAAACAGTCCAGGTTCACACAGTGAAACAGTCCAGGTTCATACAGTGAAACAGTCCAGGTTCACGCAGTTAAACAGTCCAGGTTCACACAGTTAAACAGTCCAGGTTCACACAGTTAAACAGTCCAGGTTCACACAGTGAAACAGTCCAGGTTCATACAGTGAAACAGTCCAGGTTCACACCGTTAAACAGTCCAGGTTCACACAGTTAAACAGTCCAGGTTCACACAGTGAAACAGTCCAGGTTCACACAGTGAAACATTCCAGGTTCACACAGTGAAACAGTCCAGGTTCACACAGTGAAACAGTCCAGGTTCACACAGTGAAAAAGTCCAGGTTCACACAGTGAAATGGTCCAGGTTCACTCAGTGAAACGGTCCAGGTTCATGCAGTGAAACAGTCGAGGTTCACACAGTTAAACAGTCCAGGTTCACACAGCAGTTAAACAGTCCAGGATCACGCAGTTAAACAGTCCAGGTTCACTCAGTGAAACAGTCCAGGTTCACACAGTTAAACAGTCCAGGTTCACACAGTGAAACAGTCCAGGTTCATACAGTGAAACAGTCCAGGTTCACACCGTTAAACAGTCCAGGTTCACACAGTTAAACAGTCCAGGTTCACACAGTGAAACAGTCCAGGTTCACACGGTTAAACAGTCCAGGTTCACACAGTTAAACAGTCCAGGTTCACACAGTGAAACAGTCCAGGTTCACACAGTTAAACAGTCCAGGTTCACACCGTTAAACAGTCCAGGTTCACACAGTGAAACAGTCCAGGTTCATACAGTGAAACAGTCCAGGTTCACACAGTGAAACAGTCCAGGTTCACACAGTTAAACAGTCCAGGTTCACACAGTTAAACAGTCCAGGTTCACACAGTTAAACAGTCCAGGTTCACACAGCAGTTAAACAGTCCAGGTTCACGCAGTTAAACAGTCCAGGTTCACTCAGTGAAACAGTCCAGGTTCACACAGTTAAACAGTCCAGGTTCACACAGTGAAACAGTCCAGGTTCATACAGTGAAACAGTCCAGGTTCACACCGTTAAACAGTCCAGGTTCACACAGTTAAACAGTCAAGGTTCACACAGTGAAACAGTCCAGGTTCACACAGTTAAACAGTCCAGGTTCACACAGTGAAACAGTCGAGGTTCACACAGTTAAACAGTCCAGGTTCACACAGTTAAACAGTCCAGGTTCACACAGTGAAACACTCCAGGTTCACACAGTGAAACAGTCCAGGTTCATACAGTGAAACAGTCCAGGTTCACACAGTGAAACAGTCCAGGTTCACACAGTTAAACAGTCCAGGTTCACGCAGTGAAACAGTCCAGGTTCACACAGTGAAACAGTCCAGGTTCACACAGTGAAACAGTCCAGGTTCACACAGTGAAACAGTCCAGGTTCATACAGTGAAACGGTCCAGGTTCATACAGTGAAACGGTCCAGGTTCATACAGTGAAACAGTACCAGGCAGCAAGTGAACGGTTGGTCCTGAGGTGGATGTTGGAACCAGGAAGGATCTGGGCCACTTGGACAAGGACTAGATTGTGATTTCTAGACACCTGGGTCAGATCACCTCCAGAACCGCAGTTCTAGTCGGGTATTCCCGGTCTGCAGTGGTTAGAACCCACCAAAGTGGTCTAAGGAAGAAGAACCGGCCCATTGAGGCGTGCGGTGAGAGACGGCGGCTCTGAGTCCGACTCTCCACAGAGAGAACCTCAGAGAGAATGTTTGTGACAGACTAACATTAAATACCAAACCACAGCTTTTTTTAATTCTCTTCCTCACGGGACAGCAGTCACCTGACAGACTATAATACTCTACTGCATACAGAGTACTTTGATTACTTCCACCTTTATCACCCACAGCAGTAACGTTGGGTCGTTTAAATCCTTTAGACCAGGAAAGACAAAAAAACACTGCGAGGGGCCGTCTTACTGCACGATGAGTACTTTTACTTTATTTACGTACAATCTTCTGATTAAATACTTATAAGGGGTCTGAACTCAAAAGTATTTTATTGTAGTGGAGTATTTCCTACCTGTTACTTCTGGTACCTTGAGTACATTTTACTCATAATACTTTTACTTTGGCCTCATTTTTGTATGCATTACTTTTACTTGAGGAGTAATAAAGTATTTTCACAGTGTAGTATCAGTACTTTTACACAAGTGACGTATCTGCTTACGTCATCCACCACTGATGCGATCAACACCATATGACTTTATGAGAATACCGAGCTGTTATTCTCACTCAGATGTCTAGTGAAGACACACTCCATGTTTATATTCACTACTGTGACGTCATCTTCCCATTTAAAAAACAAACGTCAAACTTTGCCATTACTGTAATATCTGTAGAAAGTTCGCACCTTCTTCCCCCCAGTCGTCCAGGTCGCTCCTGCTGCTTCTCCTCACGCCACCGATCGACTCCGCCGGTACCGGTTCGAGGTGTTGATCCAGGCTGGGGGACGGGGAGGCTGCAGCCCTGGCTGCCCCGTCGCAGTGGCCCTTCAGCCCGGACAGATCCAGCAGAGACAGCTCCTGCAGGAAGCAGGCCCTCTCCTGCTCCCCCAGCTCCGGCCAGAACCGCAGGACGTGGTCCTGTTCGGCACTCTCCAAACCCTGTCTGACCTGCTCCAAGGACCTCATCGTGAATGTGTGAGGATTAAGGTAGAAGATCCTCCAGAAACCACCTCCTCCTCCTCCTCTTCCTTAGCAGGATATAGGTGCCCAGGCGCGTGCTGCTCTGCAGGAAGTGGTTGTGTCATGAGAATCTCGTGACTCCAGATCCAAACACGGATCCTGTGGTATGAAAGGGTTTGGACCGGATTGGAATCCTGCAGACACAGGTCTCTGAGTCGGGATTAGAGGACCTGAAACTGTGTGAGGTCCTGCTGAAGCTCCTCTGCCATGATTCCCGTCAGTTTTAGTGGGAGTCTCTCAGGGACCGTCTACAAATTACACCCCTCACTCAAAGGTGGTTATTTTTATTTACACAAAACTGGCTAAAGTCAAAGATAAATAAGTAGAGCATCATGTTTCTCCTGCTTTATCCAAACAAAACTGATCAGAGCGATAACCAGATATAAATATACATTTTTAGGTTATAAAATAACCCTAATGTGAGACTGGGGATGTTTATAAACTATGAGTGAATCTAAGACCAGCCCCTAATTATTTTTATTGTCTGTTGGAGTCATCTTTTCAACAGGAATAAAAATAATCTATTTTGAAGAAAAAAAAAAGATTTATTGAACAAAGAATAACTTAATCTGAGGAAAAAGAAAAAGAAAAAAAAAAAGCATTTCCACGTTAATTTTTATCAACACACATGCTAAAAACATTTCAAACCAGAAAAAAAGTATTAGTGCTTAGAAACTCAGTTTGATAAAGTTACCAATTTTCTGCGGCTGCTTCTTCTAAACTCGTAGAAACTTTAATATATAAGTTTATCAAAATTTAAAAAAAGTATTTTATAAAAAACATGTTGCATGACATGATTTTAGTTTTGCCTGAACCTTTAGCCATGATAGCTGGAGATAGAACCAGCCGGGCTGCTCCATGAAAACACTTCCATACCATCTCAGTGTTGCTGTGGGACCATGATGAGTTCACTGATCAATCCTGTAGCTCCTCTAGAGGTTTGATCTGATCCTGAGTATTTACAGAAGGAAAACTATGAGAAGAAGCGACATAATTTAATCAGCCTCACTTAAAAGGATATAGGCTATCTGTTAGCTACGGAAGAGGATTAAGGTCACACAGGGTGACGTGAAACTTTCTTTTTTCTTTTTCTTTAGTTCTGGCTTTAAACTCAGAATACTGACTTTAAACTCACCTATTCTGAAAATGAAGTCAGAATTCCGAGTTTTAAGTCTGGATACTGAAAATGAAATCGGCTTTTCTGAGCTTTAAGTAAGGATTTTGGGAATAAAGTCAGAATTGTCAGTTTAAAGTCAGAATCCTGAGCTTAAGATCAGGATTCTGAGAGGAAAGAGAGAATTATGTGAAGAATGTCAGAATTCTGGGCTTTGAGTCAAATTTCTGAGAAAAATGTGAATTCTTAGTTTAGAGTCAGAATTCTTAGTTTAAAGTCAGGATTCTGACAAGAAAGTTAGAATTCTAAGTTTAGAGTTAGAATACTGACTTCGGAAAACCTTCTTTCACAAAACGTTGAGATAGAGTCAGAATTAAATAAATCCATTCATATGTGGCACTAATCCTCTTCCGTACATTGCCCACATAGTGAAACAGTGAAAACCATTAGTCCTCATGTTGAGCGCTTAAACCCGAGGATATATAAATAAGACAGGAAGTGTTCTAACATTGTTTTCCAAGATTAGTGCTTCTTCAGTGATTTCAATTTTCCTCGACGGAAAACTGAAGTCGACAGTTTTGAACTTTAAACAACTTTCACTTCCAAAAAAACCCGAGCGTCTGGCCTGATTTTGGCTGAATGTGACTTTTTTAGGACGCCTGCTTGCTAAAATGGAAATTCCTCATCCACTGATCAGCCAAAACATTATAACCACCCACCTTATACAGTGCCATTCCCCCCTTTTCCCTCTAAGACGGCCGTTGAGGCGTGGACTCTGGCCGACCCCTGAAGGTGGGCTGTGGCGTCTGGCACCAAGATTTGAGCAGCGGACCCTTGAAGTCTTGTAGGCTATGAGCTGGGACCCTCTGCGGATCGAACTTGTTGGACAACCAATTCCCACAGACGCTGGATTTGATTGACATCCAATGTTAAGGTAGATGCTGTGTGTCAAAGGAATCTCCAGGTGAACATAGCAAAAAGCATCACACTGCGTACCCCAGGATGCATTATTCTTCCCATAATGCATCCCGGCGCCACCTTCTACCGAAGTAGGCGGTGCACACACACCTGTTCGCTCATATCCTGTCCGTTATTCCTGCTTCCAACACCAACTTCAGGACAGAATGTTAATCCTGCCGCCTCATATATCCCATCCAATGACAGGTAACCGTGGTAACCACATAACAAATAGTATCCTCACTTCATGTCTGTGGTTATTATGTTACGGTTGATCAGTGTACAAGCTCCTTGATTTACGGAGGGACGGGGGAGGGGAAGCAGGTCGCCCCAAACGGAATCTCCTCTATCTGTAATTCTTCTCTGATCCAAGTTTTCCGAGGAAGAGGAAGTTCACGCTCAGCCCTTCATCTTTAAACCTCTGGAGCAGGACCAGCAGATCAAAGATTGTACTTGCAAAAGTCCTCGTGAGAATAAAATGCCTCCAAAGTCTGCTGAAGAACAGTATTTTATTTACAGGTGAGACATTCAGGCACGTGTTTCTCATTCAGCGGCTGCGTCTACAAACAAGCAACTAGTGTACAAAACAACCAGCCTACTCACTCTGGCATCCGTCAGCGAGCATAATAGAATACAAAATAGAAATATGGACTGAATACGCTTTAAACGGGACAGCGCCTTTTTTCCCAATTTACATCACAGCATTCAGTTTTATTTAGTTTAGCACTTCCTGTGCGTTTCAAGTTGTCCTGGAGAGTTTGGCCTGAATGCGTCACGCAGTCAGGGCTGAGACCTCAGAGCCGTCCCCCTTTAACGGACGAAACATAACGGTGATGTCATTCTGTTTAGATGACATCATAGCGAGGGCGAGCAGAGAGGAAGAGGAGGAAAAAGCCCCGTCATCTCATCTCCACCTACGGAGACTCCATTGATTCCAGCAGCAGATCCGGTTGCTTCTTCAGCAAGGCGGCCTGGTTCTGAAGGTCCAGACAGACATCGGACCTTCAGTGCGACCAGAGGCGCACTCGATGCGGCATGCTGGGAAATGAAGAAAGGCGGGCAACTCTCCGTACGCGTGTGTCGCGTTAAATACAAATAAATAAGCATGAAACATTCTTTAAAATTATGCACGGCAAAAATTATTCACGCCATCATTTCTAAAAGAAAAACAACAACAAAATCTGATAATAAAAACATTATCACAACATTTTACTCTCATCATCAGTCGACTGTGCCGTTCGCTACGGGGGCCGGGGGGGGCCATGGAGAAAAATACTTTCAAAACACGCATATACACTATACTATACGATGATTCATCATAAAATATTCATTCTTTATCCGTTTTATGCGTTATCTTGTCATTAATTTGCATATTATATATTTACTAAATGATAAAAAAAAAATTTGATTTAAATATATTGAATTGTACTTTTTTTTTTTTTTTTTAAAGTTTTTATAGTAATTTAGACCTTTTTAACTTTTTTTGTTGTTTTTGTTTTCATCCATGTCCCCTCCTGGGCGCCGTAGTTCAAGGCACATCAGAAAGCTGGGGGAAATATCAGCACCGGAAATAAAATTATTTCACCACATAATGAGAAAATCCAGCGCCAAGATTTACCCGACATCCCATCATAGTCGATCTAATCCCTTTGGACTGATCATTGAACAGCTCTGTGGTACCTTTGTGTTAATCAGTGCTGTTACCGACTCGTCTACTCCGGCTTTATTGGGCTGAACCTGATTGGCCGTCGATATGGCCAAACGTCACGGCAGCCATATTGTTTTCAGAGTTGACCTTGAGAGTAAAGATTATTGTTGCCTTGAACGCAAAACCACAGACACAGTCAGATCGTCTTCTTTCGTTTATTTAGCTCGACGCGGATGCCCATGCTACCATCCTGGTGAGCTAGCTAGCTAAATGGGGAGAGGAACCTGAGCTATAAGTCGGCTGCTAACGCTAGCCGACACATTTTGATATTAGGATCTTTCTCGGAGAAACATAATTACTTTGTGAAGAGTGAAAACCGTCTTTTACACTGGTTAGTGTTAGCTAACATTGCTAACACAAGTTCTCCACGGTGACGATAATCAATAGATGGCCTAGATAGTTAGCTAGCAAGGTTGGGAGCCTTTTTAGATATATATGCATCTATCTATGGGTAGCCATTAACGCATCATATTAAGCTAAAGATTAGCGCTAAATAAGAGCAGCAACTTTTATCTTCTACTTTTAGCTAACTGGCGATAAGTGGTTGAATATAACATTTATTCATCGTTAGCTTAGGAGAAACGGTGAGCGTTTGACTTGAATAAGAGAAGGCGAGGAATTGCTTGTTTTAAAAAAAAAAACGTACAATAAAAATAAATGGGTATCACTGAAAACTGGATCAGTTTACGGGGAGGCCTTGCTAGTTAGTTAGCCACGATACGACGCTAACACGAACAGGTACTTCTGTACTCGTGGTAAATACTAGCTTCCTGTTTTCTTGTACCCTGTAATATTCATCACGCCGCAATTTTATGTGTCATTCCCGCAACTGCTAGTTCAATTTAAGACTTTTTTTTGACATTGCTATAAAAACTAGGCCACTGGGGTTCGCAGGAGGCTTAACGCCATTAATCCCAAGCATGACTAGTTTGTCCTCCACTTTGACAGCTGTCAATCAAAGGCCATGTACCACCTTTGTTTTAACACAGTAAATCAAAAACTATCTAATCATTAGACTCTGATGATTAGATATAAAACACTTTTTTCTCAAATATTACACCAACATGGACCTTAATGCGAGGAAGAACTGGAGGGAGAGTTTCATCACCGCATGTTTTCGGACCATAATTTCCCAGGCGTTGGTCCGATTTGGTCAGAATTTGGTTCGTGTGAATCGACGCGAGGAGATTTATCTTCTTCAGATTCTATTTAGAGCCTCATCCCAGTTACTTTGTCCGGGAAATGATGTTTTCATGCAGAAACACAAAGACGGGAGACTCCAAAAACCTGATAATAACCCCGATAATAAGCGGGATACTGGTCGTCGCGCAAACCCAGTCTTAGAAACTTATGTGGTCAGAACCAGAACCGTTGACTCTTGAGCCGACTGGTTGAGTTGTACAGAACAGTCGAGCTAAAGGAACAGCACCTCTCCTCATGTGGAATCAGCGAGCCCTTATATCCGGGCCCCAAAGGATACGACATTTGAATTCTACGCCGATGACACGCGACTTTATTTGACGGCTTAACGTTTTTTTTAACCACATGTGTTTTTTAGTTACTTATTTTTTTCACATTGGGAGATAACAGGACATTATGAGAAGTGACGCGTCATCAAAGGTTACTCCTAAGGCATTTACGTAAAGAATGTACGATAAAGTAGAAGTTAATGAGGTAAAAGACGATATCAGAATGTAACCAAGAGCCTCGGTTTTTTTCACCCGCACCACGGAACCAGAACTTTGTCTACTCAACACAACCACCGAGTCACACCTCAGGCATTCTGACCCAAAACAATAAATAAATAAATACAGTCAGTCATCTCTGATGCGATTCCACCTCTTACTGTTTCGGTATATTTATGTGAGCGACGTTGGCGAGGAAGGCACGAGTGTGAATCTGGTTCCATGTGACACACAAATCAGCCAATGAGAACGCAGCCTCTGCTCGGGCATCGGACCACGTGACTGTTTGTTGGTCTTGATATCAGACACAAGGAAAAATATCTACGCGAATAGTCCTAGGGGGCGCTGTGGAGTCGTGTTTGCCACAACCATATCGGTAACGTTTGAAGGCTCTGATGAGGGTGGGGCCTGTTTGGGCTTCTGAGACCCCCCTGACCTCTCAACAACAACAACTTCCTGCTTTAAAAATCACACACAGTTGGAGAAAAACTGAAAATGTTCACATTAAGGCTTCATCGGGGTGACCCGGCTTTACTGACCCGATTCAAGGTCCATCTGGTATTCAAGGTTAAAGGATCAGGATCCACCGGGACCCCTGATGAAGACATCCTCTTCTTTTTTAAACAAGAAAAACAAAACGGTGCTGCTCTGGAGGAAAGCAGAAGCTGCTCCTGGTAAACTAAACTACAGTCAGATCAGCTCACACATGACCTCTGACCTGTCTTCCCCCCAATCATCTGTTATCTGCCCTTAAGCAACAACAACTCTACTACTTTCACCTCCCCCTCCAGGCTGCTCCTCGTCCTCAAGACAACTCCACTAGCTGCCCTTTTCCACACGATAGCCCCTCCTCCACAGGCTTTTCAAGTCGGGCCTGGTATACCTTCATTCTGGAGGCACAATGGAGGGTCTTGAGTTATTTCCCTTTCTGAGGAGACAGCGGAGGTAGTAACAGAGATGGAACGGATATCTGTGTAAATGTCCGACAGAGTTGCATTTACACTAGTGGCTGTGATGTTTAGCCAACATATCAAAGGTGCGGCTCACAGCTGACAGTCCTATGAACTGCTACCAGTGGCGGCGAGACAGTCTGCGTGAAACGGCAATGGCTCCTCCCCCACCGGCGTCACCCACGGTGAGTTTGGTAGTGGGCCAGGTGAGGGGAGAGCTGAGGAAACTCCACGCGGGAAAGTCTGCAGGCCCTGATGGTGTCAGTCAAACCTAATCTTCAGATATTTTTGGTTGATTTTCTTTCATCTCTTGAGTTAGCAGCTAACTGCTCCTAGCAGTAAGCTGCTAACTCCTATTAGCTGTTTTTTTTAGTTTTTTCTTCTCGTCTTTCCAACCTGCATTTATACAGTTGTCCGCTTGCTAACGGACAACTTTCAGCAAAAGACTGATGAGGTCATTCCTGCCAGTGACCAGCAGGCTCTGTGGCTCCTCCCCCTGAGCATCGGAGCAGAACCAGGACTCAAGTTTAAACACTTTCCAACCTCAATGTGCAAATGACTTAATGCCTGCTGCGACATCACAGCATAAAGGTGCAATAACTATAACCGCTGCTATCGTCGTAGTGCAAACGTGACATTCATGCTACTTAAAGTTTGGTCCGCTACCTCCACCTTCCTCCGATGGTAAACTGTACCATATTCAGTGTATCCTTTCTTATTCCATCTATGACTGTATATTTCTACACCCTTACGTAAAGGAAGGGTTGAATCCCTGGTAGAACGGAGGGAGACTGTGACGGCGACCCATCGGAAACACGAGCTGTTTGTAGCTGCAGAGAGAAGCTCCTGACATGTTGGGACCTCGCTGAGGATGATGACGATTCCCCAGAACACATTATCTAAGTCAGGCCGTGTTTGATCGGACCTGTTTGGAGCTCTGGATCCCGTACCTGCAGAGGAGACGTGGGAAATGCTCTGTGATAAGTCCTAACAAAGCCCTTCAAGACGAAGGTCTGTCCTCTGCAGCGGACCGGCTACGTTTGTGCCCAGAACCGGCCGGTGCTTCCTCCTGGTGCCCCAGCAATGATATCGTCTTTCATACAAATGTGTTGCGTTGCGGGTCCATTAGTGCCAAACGCTTGTGCCGTCGTCACCTCCTCCGTCTTCCTCCCTCTTCATCTCGATTGGACTCCCAGCGTGAGCTTGAGGTACTCGTAGACCACGTAGCTGATGCTGACGGAGGGAATGACCTTCATGAAGTTGGGTGCCAGGCCCCTGTAGAGTCCCAAAAACCCCTCGGTCCTAACGATGTGTCTGAACAGGGCCGACATGCTCATTTGAGGACCTCCTTCCAGCGTGGCTGTGGGAAACACACAGATCATAAAACACAAAGTTCCTCAAATCAAATGTATCACATATAAATATATACGTGTGTGTATACATGTTTGGTTTTCAGCCGCCGTATTTGGCATCGCTTAGCTTCCTTATGGCGCGGAGAGAGTTTGTCGTCCACACTAAGAAACTGACCCATGGGTAATCGGTCTTAAGGGAACTCATTATCATGTCTTCATTTCACTTCTGCTGGGACTGACCTTGTCCTTGCATCCGAGTCCGGACCAGGGCCAGTGGGTAGCTGGACAGCTGACCACAGGTGCTGGAGGTGGTGCCACAGGCCAGGAGCACAAACACGCCGGGGTCAGGGCTGTCCGTGGCAAAACGCTGCAGCCAGGAATTCTTCAGGGTCTGACCGAGGACAGGGGGGCAAGGGGTCAACAAGAACTCATAAACAACAAGACAACACGCACACACACACCGACAACAAACAAACACCTCAACCCACCGACAACAAACACACACCTCAACCCCCGATAACACGCACACACCTCGACCCCCCGACAACAAACACACACACCGACAACAAACACACACCTCAACCCCCGATAACACACACACACACACCTCAACCCACCGACAACAAACACACACCTCAACCCACGACAACACGCACACACCTCAACCCACCAACAACACGCACACACACACCGACAACAAACACACACCTCAACCCCCGATAACACACACACACCTCAACCCCCGATAGCACACACACACCTCAACCCCCGACAACAAACACACACCTCGACCCCCGACAACAAACACACACCTCAACCCCCGATAACACGCACACACCTCGACCCCCCGACAACAAACACACACACCGACAACAAACACACACCTCAACCCCCGATAACACACACACACACCTCAACCCACCGACAACAAACACACACCTCAACCCACGACAACACGCACACACCTCAACCCCCGACAACAAACACACACCTCAACCCACCAACAACACGCACACACACACCGACAACAAACACACACCTCAACCCCCAATAACACACACACACCTCAACCCCCGATAGCACACACACACCTCAACCCCCGACAACAAACACACACCTCGACCCCCGACAACAAGCACACACCTCGACCCTCCGACAACAAGCACACACCTCGAGCCCCCGACAACAAGCACACACCTCGAGCCCCCGACAACAAACACACACCTCGACCCCCCGACAACAAGCACACACCTCGAGCCCCCGACAACACGCACACACCTCGACCCCCCGACAACAAGCACACACCTCGAGCCCCCGACAACACGCACACACCTCGACCCTCCGACAACAAGCACACACCTCGACCCCCCGACAACAAGCACACACCTCGAGCCCCCGACAACACGCACACACCTCGACCCCCCGACAACAAGCACACACCTCGTAGACAGCCAGGTCGATGCCGGCGTAGGGGATGATGCCCAGCATGTTGGGGACGTAGCCCTTGTAGAAGGCGGCCACACCCTCCTTCCGGAAGATGTGTTTGGCACAATCCGAGATGCCTGAGTACTGACCCGTCCTCCTCAGGGCTAAGCGCGTCTTCAGGACCTGAAAGGAGAGGAGGTGATGACAGGCTGCCAGAGGACCTTTCAGAGTTAGCGGGGACTAACGGTGACCTGCCGGCATGTCCGTTTCTATCCAAATAACCGTTAAAAATACACTTCCTCCTTTCCACAGTGATTCTGACGAGACTCTGTACGATACTACAGAACCGACTGGTAGCTTCGATGGGACTCAAGTCTTGGCTTCCACATCCAGTTTGGCACTAAAATTACGAAAAACGATTGGGTTTCTCACCTCCATGGGGTAGATGCTACTCTGGGCGATGGCCCCCGCCAAAGATCCTGCCACCAGTCTCTCTGAGATGCCCAACGTCTCCTGGTTGCTCCCCATCAGTCGTTTTATCTGACAAGGAGGCCATCACAGTCGGTTACTGGAGAACGCAGAATGGGACAGAGAGGTAGGATCGGGTCGGGGTTGTCTGGTACCTGTTCGTAGGCCATGAACTTAATGGCCGACTCTGGGGCGATTTTGATGACATTGATGCCGTTGCCTCGCCACAGTGACCTCACACCGCCCTCTCGGATCATCTGGAGAAAGCCCCCGCCGATGCGCATGCTGTTGTTTTTGGAGCCGTGAACCTACGAACACACAGTCAGAACACACGTTTTCAATCCGCTTTGATATCCAGTCAGACACCGGACCACACAGATACAGCCAACTGGACCCCTAAATGATGAAATCAGCTTCATCCATCCTTCATTCCTTTAGGGTTACCATACCTTACTTACTCAGAATGCACCCATGGGAGCCAACCTCGCCCTAGCGCTACCGCCGTTTGTCTGCAATGAACACACCAACTCCTACTCAGCTGCCATGATACCCCCACCTGATCAGCTCGCCGTCAGACCTCACCTGCATCAGGACTTTGAGCCTGTCCAGCGGCGCTGTGCAGGTTCTAGACACAGCTCCGGCTCCTCCTCCTGCCACCAGGTGTCGCCACCACATTCCTGTTTTCTTCTCCTCGGCAGTGAACTCGTCAGGCACCGTCAGACTCTCGCCTACGTCTAAGATCTGAGGGCGGGAAGCAGAGGGGACACGTGTCATCAGCCGGAGGGAAACCAGAACGCGTCTGCAGGTGTGGGAGAGTCCAGCGGGATCCAGAGGGCGGTTCTGAATGACTGTCAGGCGGTTTCATAGATCCTTGCTCCTCTCTTATCATCCTCATTTTTCCCCACTCCTCTATCAATCACGACTGACGTGAAACACAAAACTTCTGCTCTATTCTTATCCTGGAGGTCCCAGATAGGTCTGAGAAGCTGATGCCGGTACCAGTGAGGTGATGAGGAAGGCAAGAGTTCTAGTTTGGATGAAGGAGGGCGTCCTCTCAGCGGCCGCGGGACACGGTTGTGTTTGGACACGTAGGAATGTTTCATTCCTGTCGTTCCTCCTGCTCCAATGATCCCGTCGGGAAAGCTGTTTACTTCTAACATGAGCAGCTCCGCATCCTGGTGGTTTAGACTTCATTCTCTCATTCATGGGGGACAAAACTCTGTTTCTCCGTTTCTCCTCATGCGAGTCTCTTCCTCTGCTGCGTGTTTCAACTTCTGTGGAGTCACTCAGCCTCAGAATGAAGAACAGCTGTTAGAAACCTGCATCAGAGGAAGACATGCAACGGTGTCTGCCTCTCTTTGTGCCATCCAACCATCCATCCATCCAAACATCCATCCATGTCTGACTCTCTTTGTACCATCCATCCATTGAAAAATCCATCCATCCATCCATCCATGTCTGCCTCTCTTTGTACCGTCCATCCATCCAAACATCCATCCATCCATCCATCCATGTCTGACTCTCTTTGTACCATCCATCCATCCATCCATCCATGTCTGCCTCTCTTTGTACCATCCATCCATCCATCCATCCAACATCCATCCATGTCTGCCTCTCTTTGTACCATCCATCCATCCATCCATCCAAACATCCATCCACGCATGTCTGACTCTCATTGTACCATCCATCCAACCATCCATCCATCCAAACACCCAAACATCCATACGTCCATCCATGTCTGACTCTCTTTTCTCTATCATCCATCCATCCAAACACCCGTCCATCCATCCAAGCATCCATGCATCCATCCATGCATGCATCCATCCATCCGTCCATCCATCCATGCATCCATCCATGCATGCATCCATCCATCCATCCGTCCATCCATCCATGCATCCATCCATGCATGCATCCATCCATCCATCCGTCCATGCATCCATCCATCCATCCATCCATCCATCCATGCATCCATCCATCCATCCATCCATCCATCCATCCATCCATCCATCCATGCATCCATCCATCTGCCTTTCTTTGGGAGATAAAATCTTATTCCAGTTACTGAGATAGAAAATAAAAGCAGATTGATATGATTTTAAGAAAAGACAGTTTTCTCATAACTGAACTTCTCCTGTAGGGATAAAGAAAGTCTGTCTGTCTGTCTGTCTGTCTGTCTGTCTGTCCTTACGTCCATCCATCATCCGTCTATTTATCTGTCGGCCTGTCTATCCATCCAGGCATCTATCCATCTGTCTGTCTTTCAAAACAGTCTGTCTGTCTGCCTGTCCATCTACAGACCTGTCTATCTGTCTGTTAGTCTGTCTGTCCATCTAAAGACCTGTCTGTCTGTCTGTCTGTCTGTCTGTCTGTCTGTCCAACTATTGACCTGTCCGTCCGTCCATCTGTCTATCTGACTGTCGGCCTTGTCTGTCTTTTCTGTCGGTCTATCCATCTAAGGTCAGGTGTCTGTTTTTGTCTTTTTTGTATTTGACTTTGATGAATGCATGTTTCTTATCGTTTAGAGATTACAGTCCACTCTCATCACGGCTGCAGCCTCCAGGAGGAGGACGCCTCCAGGAGCAGGAGGCCTCCAGGAGCAGGAGGCCTCCAGGAGGAGGACGCCTCCAGGAG
>JBBDHG010000472.1:180000-195000 GCA_037951165.1 Lophius americanus
TATATATATATATATATATATACACCTCATGTTTATATATATATACATACATATTTTCACATATATATGACATACATACATTAATCTCTCATACATATAAATAACATATATATATCTAGAGATATTTATAGATGTACATATATGAAACTTATGTCATGTGTAGAAAAAAAGATACTCGATAACTTCAAGTTCCCTCATTTACATAAATGTTCAAATATATATATTTATGTATGCAATTTTGAAACTTTATCGCCCAATAGACTTTTGTTCGTTGAAGAACTGGAGTGATTTTGGGTCTTTTCTCGATTTTGGATTCGGACAAAATTTCTCAGGATCTGCGGCAGCGCCGGACAAAATACCTCAGAAATTCTGGAATACCTCAGAAATACTCCAATACCTCAGAAATACTCCAATACCTCAGAAACACTAATATACCTCAGAAATACTAGAATACCTCAGAAATACTAGAATACCTCAGAAATACTAGAATACCTCAGAAATACTCCAACACCTCAGAAACACTTAAATACCTCAGAAATACTCCAATACCTCAGAAATACTCCAATACCTCAGAAATACTAAAATACCTAAGAAACAACAGAATACCTCAGAAATACTCCAATACCTCAGAAATACTCCAATACCTCAGAAATACTCCAATACCTCAGAAACACTCCAATACCTCAGAAACACTAAAATACCTAAGAAATACTAGAATACCTCAGAAATACTCCAATACCTCAGAAATACTCCAATACCTCAGAAATACTCCAATACCTCAGAAATACTAGAATACCTCAGAAATACTAAAATACCTCAGAAATACTAGAATACCTCAGAAATACTCCAATACCTCAGAAATACTAGAATACCTCAGAAATACTAAAATACCTCAGAAATACTAGAATACCTCAGAAATACTCCAATACCTCAGAAATACTAGAATACCTCAGAAATACTAGAATACCTCAGAAACACCAGAATACCTCAGAAATACTCCTGTCTGTCTGAGAACATCACGAGAGAAAAAACATGCACACCTTCTTCCAGGTACGATACGTCGTCAGCTCGTGCGAAGGCAGAACCAAACTCAGCTTCATCACCGACTTCATTCCGGCTGGTAACCCGTCTGACTCAAAACACTCAAAGTGGTTTTGGTCCCCGCCGGACCCCAGGACATAGAGACAGAGACACATGAGGGTTCCTCTGAGGTCCACCTGAGCAGAAGAACCAACTGGACTCACGGAGGGCCGGCTGTTAGAATTTTACTGGACAACAGGTTCACTGATCCACACCGAGACAGAACCCGCCTCCCTCTGCATCAGCAGCGCCTCACGCTCAGAGGGATCCACTCAGAAGGAACTTTAAAGGTGCAGTCTGTGAAATGAATATCTCTGAATAAATGGAATAAAATATTCACCTCTGAAACACTAGTGAAATACTCAACTACTTTATTAGATTATAATCAGATGGAAATGAAAAGATTTGTCTTTACTTAATGTCTACGTGGGGCGCACTACCATGTGTGAACCTGGACTGTTTCACTGTGTGAACCTGGACTGTTTCACTGTGTGAACCTGGAGTGTTTCACTGTTTAAACATTGGTCGTGGTTTGCACGTATATCACTCCCTCTAGTGGACAACTGCGGTATTTTGTAGCCCAAATCCCTCTCCGGGTTCAAAATCTCAATTTTTGGCATATTCTGGTCCAAATGGAAAAAAACCTCCTGGTCCAATTCCCCCAAAACTGTGTAGAAAAACATAAATTTGCAGTATTTTCTCTCAAATATAATAATAATAATAATACATTTCATTTTACAACACACTCTGCGTTTGGATCAAATCTCAGAGGGCTACACATGATGCAGGTTCCTGTGACACTATAATGCTGAAACTGAAATCCTTCACACTCTGGACTACACTTTATGAAGTTTTCTGATGAAATATTCTACACCAAAAAACTCACTACAGCATAAATGATGATGGCGTTTCAAGATTAACCAGTCAGATCAGACAATCACCACGCCATCGATTCTTGCGCTGTCCATGTTGGAAAACTGGCAACACCACCGGTTCAGCCCTGACTACCAGGTCGATGAGGAGGCGGGTCAACCGTGGCTGGGGAAGTACTGAGATATGCTAGCGGTCTTCTGTTCAGAAACGAAGATAGAAGAAGATAAGATGATAAGATGATATTATGGACCACCTAAGAACCTGTTTGCTATTCCATTGGCAAGCAGCCAAGAAAGAGCCACGCCATTACGTCACCGTATGACGTAATCCGGTCTTGGCTCTACACCAGCAAAGAGTTGGTGCTTGTCTGGCACCAGTTTTGAGAGCCAGGAGCTGGTGCTTAGTCTGTGGAAAAGCAAAGACTGGTGATTCGTCGGTCTCTGGCTCCAAACTAGCCCTGACTGACTTCTTTCGGCTCTTTGCCTTTTTTAGGAGGGGTCGCCCTGGCGGATCGTCTCGTTCGGCACAAGTTTCTACGCCGGATGCCCTTCCTGACACGACCCTCCCATTTACTCTGGCTTTGACCCGGCACTAAATGTGGCTGGTTAACGGAACCAGAACCAATGCATCCAATATTTCCACATTTGTGGAATCGTCACTCAGGAGTCAGCACAAGCTGAGCGTAACTGCAGAGCCTCGCCCCGGAGAACCACCTTCTTCATCATGGACTGGAACGCCGCTGTCTGCTCCCTACCTGTTGAAGATCCGTAGGCGAGGTCACGATGATTAATACGGTGCTCTTCTTCGGAGCAACATTACTCCCGCTGATCTCTGCACCGTCCGGTGAGTTTGCGATCTTCTCGTGGATAACAGCTTGGAGCTCTCCGCTGGTCTCGCTGTCCTTGGGCTCCATCTTCCCCGGCGGCGGCGGCGCGTCAGGAGGCTCACACTGAGCCACGGCAAAAAGGAAACTCAACATATCCTGCAGCATCCTCAAACCGGGTCTTACTGTGTCGGGGTGACTTCTCACTTTTCCAACACTCTCAGCTGTGTGCGGCGTTCAGAAGGTCAGCTGACCTCCTATCACGTCTCTGTTCCAGCTCCGTCTTCTTCCGGAACGATCCTCCACATCAAAGTCACACCACAGACGGGCAGCTCTGGTCCAGAGGCAGCAAATGTAGCAGGACGGCAAAAAAGAAAAGCACCAACTAACTTTTGCATCGTGGATTCCAAGGCTCCATCACGCCTCTGTTGATCTAACCTAGAATCTAACACTGCCAGACTTTCGTGTTGAGATGATGCAACGGCGGCAGCAGCAGCAAAGCGGTGGATTCACCACTTAGCCGGCGTGTAATGCAGCAAGCAGAGGCTCCAGAATCCTGCATCCTCACTGCAGCGAGTCGGACCAATCGTTGCAGCCCACACTGGCCGGTCCGACCGTGGGACCAATCGAAGGAGCTCCCCGGCGCAGAGACGGTAGGTTTGCTGCATGCAAATTCTTTCAATTATCAGTCGGAGTAGGAGCGCCTGAGGGGTGAAGTTTAGGGTTTCCCCCTCTGCTGCACCTCCCCCTGCAGAGAATCTGCAGAGGGAGGTGATGCTTGGCTCCTCCCCCACCTTCACACCCTCCCTGTTCCCCTCTGAGTCATTCAGAACAACACCCAAACCCAGCAGCCGTGTCCCATGGCTTCCTCCTCCTGGGAAACCTCCAGCCAAACGCAGCAAAGTCATTCCATCCCTCTGTAAAATCCCCATGACCTCCCGCCTCCTCTTACGAACTGCCATTATTCAGATTTGTCTCCCAGTGAATGAAAACAACTGGAGGAGTTCTCTTATTTACTGAAGGTACAAAAATACCTACAAAAGGAGTATTCGCCACATATTCAAGGCGGTCGTTCAGGTCATTCATTCTGCTGTTTTTAAAGTTATATTTATCAACAGATACCCTGAATAGAACAAACAAAAAGGTGTTAGTCCATCCTTAACGATCTGACTCAGAGACAAAACACACTGGGCAAATAAAAAAACCATCACAACGATGTCATTACGGTTTCCAAAGTGTTTGTTCCCTCGTTAAATGTAGATTAAATGCGGTGTGGTTGAAATGATCGCTTTGAATAAATGGATTATTATATTCTAACTATGTTTGTATTGGTTGTATAATCGTTTATATCTACAGGGGAAAGGGTTTCCTCGGCAAAGTTGCGCCGATGTTTGTACAGAAGCCTAAAACAGACCAACTTTGACATTTAGTTTTATAGAGTATAATCACTTTGACGCTTGTGGGCTTCTCTAGATTCGATGGACAAACTGGATGTGTAATCCGGAACTTCAGCTAACACTACCGTTTAAGCTAGTTTACTTCTAGTGTTGGTCCCAATGTCAGATAAATGGCGGGAGAAGGTTGTGACAGGAAGGGTTGGCTGACATAAAAGCCATGACATATCAATATGAGGGACGTGAAACTGATTTCCAAACAAGATTGGTCGGAGCCCCGGTAAAAAAGAACGACACTGGCACCGTTAACCAGCAGGATGCCGGAGGAAACGTTCTTACGGTTGGTTGACGAAAAAAGAAGACTGGGAGGGGGAAACGTTCCAGGAGACAGCCAGAGATGAGGAAAGGCAGGAGTGCAGTGGTGAGAATAGGACCTTAAGGTGTCGGATCGATGACGAGGAAAGGTAGAGCGCTGGAATGATAGGGGGGAAAGAAGGACGCGGAAAGCATGTGGAAAGGCAGCAAGGCTAGAAGCATTGGACGAGGGTACAAACTGTTTTATCCCGGTGTGTATGGGAGGAGAAATGGGGTAGGAGTGGTTCTGAGGGAGGAGTACGTGAAGAGAGTGTCAGACAGAGTGATGAGGATGAAGATAGAAAGTGAAGGTGTGATGATGATGAACGTCACACATGTTGTTAGAAGAGAAAGAGAGTTTCTGGGGGGGGGGGGGGTTGGATGAAGGGATGGGGAGTTTTCCCTGCGATGATGGAGTGGTGGTTGGAGCAAACTTCAATGGCCATGTGGGTGAAGGGAACAGAGGAGGAGAGGAGGTGATGGACAGGTATGTTCTTCAGGCTAGGAACATGGAAGGACAGGATGTGGTAGATTTTGTAGAAGAAGAAAAAAAAGATGGAGATGAATGTGGTGAACACACATTTCAAGAGGAGGGAGACATGAGCGCTGACAATGTTCATCATCATACCCTCACTTTCTGTCCTCATCCTCATCATCTTTCTGAGACCCTCTTCACCTCCAGAACACTCTTCACATACTCCTCCTTCAGGATCAACCCTCACCCCATTTCTCCTCCCATCTACTCCATGATAAAACAGTGTGCACCCTCCTCCAATGCTTATCGAATTGCCGCCTTTCCACCTGGTCTCTCGGACACACAGTATTGAGTCAAGAAGACAGAAGTAAGACACCACCGTAACTCCGTTCATTTCATCCCCGCCCAGGCAGGATTTATTAAGATTGTTGAAAACACGGACGTGTTTCTGTTAGCAGTAGTCATCTAAAGTTTTTTTCTTTTAATTTTTCGTCATCTCCACCATGGTAAAAGTATTTTTTTTTACCATTTATGGTAACGTAACACTGCATCATCTAAAGTTGTTACTCGGCCGTTTTATATGTTCTTTTATCTTCAGCAGCGATATATTAGTGAGAAAAAGGCTAAAAGTAACGCTACATAACGTTGTATTTGAAATATTTCTCTCTCTCCTTATGATTCAAAAGTACTTTTGCTAGTGATTATCTTAATTATTATACAGTGTATTATGACAGTGATGAAATGAATCCATGTCTAAACCATTTCCAGCATAAAGTTAGATACTTAAGTATCAGAAGTCCACACAAACTGGACTACTGTAACTCACTTCTCATCGGGATCCCTGATAAAAGTCTTCAAAGACTTCAGTATGTTTAAAACAGTGCTGCAAGGATCCTGATGAGAGTTCGTAAACACGAACACATCACCCCCGTTCTTCATTCCCTTCATTGTCTGCTTATCTCCAACAGGATTAACTATAAGATCTCTCTCCTCACTCACCAGTGTATCCATGGCAACACCCCCCCCTACCTAAAAGAACTACTGACCCCACTGACCTCAACACGATCCCTCCGTTCTACCCACTCATAGCGCCTCCTCCTCCCCCGGACTGAACTCAGCACCATGGGTGATCGGGCCTTCTGTTCTGCTGCCCCTCGTCTGTGGAATGCCCTCCCTGACCATCTCAGGGCTCCACAGACGACTGACACATTTAAAAAAGGACTTAAAACTTTCCTTTTTAGCAGAACCTATAACTTTAATTAAAATTGCTGCTTTTTGGTCATGTTTTTATATAGTTATTATTATAATTTTTGTTGATGCTTTTATCTGCTTTTACTTTGTAGCACTTTGAGATTTGATCCAAATGTAAAAGTGCGTTATAAATTAAATGTATTATTATATTATTATTACAGAATATGTCCCTTGAGTCCGCTCCTGTCGACTCTTTCCAACTAACGGCAGCGCAGGAGGTAGCTTCAAGGTGGGAGGGCCAAACCAAATTCAGAGCAGATGGTCAAAACGCGTTTGTCATTGCTGCTGCCCTTTGACCCCAGGTTCCGTAAGCTAAAATTCCTGTCATCAGATGATATCCTAAAAGTGCAACTCAAAGTCCAGAGTCTTGTGATTGATGTCAAAAGAAGAGAGAAGGAACCAGTTGGACAGGCATGTGTAGAATCATGCCGAAACTCTCACATTCCTCCACTCTCATTCCTAACTATATTCTTAACGACGTTCTCCTCGTCTCATGGAAGGAAAAAAGCAATAACTGAAAATCCCAGTAAAGGCTCGGCTTTTTTTTTGTTGTTGTGCATGATTAAACTTCTTTTATGTATATGTTTTCAAAAGAAGATGTTTGAATCAAGTATTTCAATAATGAGACACATTTTTGATAATTATTTTGGGTAAATTAATTGAATTCTAAAAAACTTTTCTTTAGATTAATCGACTTATTGAAAACAATAATTAGATTAGTAAGATTAATGGATATTAAAAAAAAAATCACTTTTTAGTGGGTTGCTATTTTTCTCTTAAGTATTTTGAAAAACATGTCAAGGATTTTTATTTGGGAATTTTCAAAGGGAACATTTGACTTTTATGATTAAAAGTCGGAACATTAAAGATGAGACTGAAAATGGCAAAAAATAAATAAATAAGAAAAGGAAATGAAATCATTGTATGCATAGCTCCAATTAATTGTTTTTTTAAAATCCTGATTTAACTCTCGGAAATCTTCACACATCTTCGGTTAATTCTAAAAAAAAGCGTGTCTTCCGTGAGTCTAACTAAGACTTTGGAGAGTAAACTCAGAATTGTGACATCAGGAAGAAGCTCCATGTGGCCCTGATGCTCCTCCATACTTCTAATAACAATTATCGATTGTGTTTCATCTACAAAATAACATCAAGAAATGCTTTTTTTTAGATTGTTTTATAAGCAGGTTATAACACATGCACACCTGTATGTACGCATTATGACATGTAAACGCGTTATAACAACTTATCGCATATAAGCACGTCATAGCTCCAGAACAACAAATGACCAACTACCTTGAGCTCGAGCTCCGTGCGATGAACGCCGAGCTTCTTGAGGCCGATCGTCAGGTCGTTGACGCAGATCCCTCCGTCCCGGTTCACGTCCAGGACCTGAAACAGCACCTTCAGCCGGTGATCCTGCTCGGACGCCCGGCATGTCTCACATTGTTGGGCAGACTGGCCCGGGACTGAGAAACGGCCATCGTCCCCGGGATGCGTGACCCTTCTCGGGTCCCCACCCCCACGGCCGGGGTCGACCCCTGGGTGGGTGTCGGCGGACGGGCACTGGCAGACAACATCACTGAGCAAAGTGGGCATCAATGGGTCCTGTTGGTGCATCCGAGATGAGTTTGAGCCACGGCGTTAACAGCGAGCCGACGTCACGTGAGTCCACGGTAGAATCTGGTCACCACGTCACACGTCCCTCCATTCCAGCTGGAGACTCACGGAAAGGAAAAGCCAAAAAAACAAAACAAAAAAAAACACCCAAAAAACACTATTTCTCCTCACTTTCGCGGGTTTACCTTGGGACTACCGTGGGTCATCTCCCTCTTCTTACGTGATAAACTAACGCTCCGGTGTAACCGTGATGTTAGAGTATGAAACCAGCGAGACGAGACGCGGCGATGGGGTTTGAGGATCCAACTGAGCTGACGTCACCAAAAATTCTCAGACACCGCCGCCGAAGGTTCGTCATGAAAAAGAAATCTCTGTTTTTATGACCCGTTATCCATTAAGACTTCAACTCCTGCCGACCGACGGAACCGAGAACGTTTGGTTGGCATGGAGAGCCGGCTACGACGCAGTTCTCGCTCTTTATCGCGAGATTACAGCTCCAGCGAGAAAAGGCTAGAGACGGAATAATGAAGTATAATAATA
The DNA here is from genome assembly GCA_037951165.1 of Lophius americanus. Taxonomy (NCBI): domain Eukaryota; kingdom Metazoa; phylum Chordata; class Actinopteri; order Lophiiformes; family Lophiidae; genus Lophius; species Lophius americanus. The sequence continues at coordinate 188,410 of JBBDHG010000472.1, forward strand.
AAGTAATTCAAATATATTTCAACAAAATGTGAAACTCGAAGCAGACATATAGTCAAATACCTTCAGACTACGATATAAAGATATGAAAATATTAAATAAAAACCTTTAAAAAAAAGAGACGCTTTCACTCAAAGCTGCCCATAGTGTAACCCACTGGCGCCATCTTTAGTTTGGGACAAGTCAGACATATTGGAAAAAAATATCAAATTCATAAATACTGGCAAAGATAAGATGAGATAAGATAAGGTAAGATAAGATAAGACAAGATGCTTTGGTTAAATATAGGATAATACAAATGAAAGAAAATACTAAAGTAATAAAATAGAATAGCATGATTGTGTGCGTGTAAGAATTGTCAATAGCAGTAAAGTGGATTCCCAGTATTGTACAGTCCAATACTACATCTAAGTAGATGCTGTGTTGTTAGGACACCATGGCCATACAGACTTAAATGTAAAAATAGAATAGAAAAGAACTTTATTGCCATTGTTGCAGAACAAGGAAAGGTTGTTTAGCAGCTCTTGGATTGGCTGTTTGCACCGTGCGAAGAAGAAAAAACACAATTTGATCACAATATAAGAACACAAGGTCATATCATAGAATCAATACTGCAAGTGAGATACACTGAGTGTACATTATTGCAGTAATTCCTATTGCACTTGGAGAAAATAGGTATGACAGTACGTTGAAAAAGTGCATCTTTAAGTCGCACTCATGTAAATACACTTGTGTATTTAAGTAATGACACACCCGCGTAGAGATTGTCATGAATGCAGGTTCATATAAATTGTTATTACTCATTCATTCATGTTTGTATTATTATCGTACCCTCAGGGAATTCTCTTTTGAGGTTCGTTGTTGCAGCATACATTAAATGTCACTCCACTATTATCAATAACATCCAAAAAAGAATATAGAATAGAATATAAAGAACTTTATTAATGCCCAAGTGGGAATTTGGCCGTTATAGCAGCTCCAACGTTGGAAAGTACCAAAAGAAAACAATAAAGACATATAAACCTTAAATACATAGATAAACACATGCAAATAAAACACACATCGCCCAGCTAAAACCAACATTGCTTATATCCATACATTTTACGGAATAATAAATTTGCGCATAATAATATTTTGCACTTTAAAAAGAGAAGCAGATTGTTTCTATAAATCTACCAGTACAATCAATACATACATTTTTCATTATTCTTTCCTAGAAAATGGATCTATCTTTTTCAGTTTTTATTTTTAATTTAGTGTTAATATCCTATATATGCAAATGATGAGGTGAAAAAACAAGATAAAGTGAGATAACGGGGAAGAGTTTTTATTTTGAGCTTCCCATAGTTTGTTTGGCTCGTTGAGTGATGGACGTCTGATTGAGCCAATCGTAACGCAGGAAATGGAAGAACCGCGAGAGTTTCAACCAGTCAGGCGTGAGTGGGTGGAGCTACGCGTCCAGCTAACGTAAGCGTTGAGTGTAGGAAGAAGAAGGCGATTCTGGAAGCCATTACGTGCGCAGATCAGTTAAGCAAATCCTACTATTTTTGCGTACAATACGTACAATTACCTCTCCTAAAGAGGAATTTCTTCAGTTATGGCCTCGGCGTCGAAAAAGAGAAAAATGAATTTCTCGGAGAGAGAAGTGGAAATAATTGTAGAAGAAATAGAGAAACAAAAACACACTCTGGTGAACCACTTCAATGCTGGAGTCACACACATGGCCAAGAATAACGCGTGGGGCGACATCCTGAAGAAGGTGAATGCCGTCACCACCTGTCCCAGAGAGATGCCCGAGGTCAAGAAGAAGTGGTCCGACATGAAGACCGAGGTCCGCAGGAAGGTGGCCCAGGCGCGGGCCGCCATAGAGGGGACGGACTGCACTCCAGTTCCCGTCATCCTCACTGCCATGCAGCAGCGGATCTGTAACCTGCTGGGAGAGGCCACCATCATCAGCCTACCTGCGGGAGACTCGGATGCTGAGATCACGTTACCGGTCACGGTCAACTCGGCTGCCACCGTCACACTTGCGGAGAGTGAGTAGTTGTAAAGTTTGGACTCCGAGCTTGGACCAGATGCAGGTCCTGGGTCCAGGTCTGCTGCTGCGAGCAGGAAAAGTTCTGGAGTTTTTAGACCAGGGTTGGGTGTTGCGGTTAATATTAGTATTTCTGTATATCGCGATATGTTGATGTCTGTCACAATATGTTGATGCCAAATTTTCCCATATTTTTTGGCGTGCTCGAATATATTGCCATCTTTTGTGGAATATCGTGATATGTATTGCAATACACCAAATATTTTTGATAAGTATTGCATTACACAGTGATGATTTGTGGCGAATTACAGTTACTATTGCAATATACCACAATATCTATTGCCATATGTGTGGCAATAAATCCTGTCACTTTGTGATATATTGTAATACCTGCAATATTCTACCATATTTTATGTTCATATTGCAAAATATTGTAATATTGCTGTTTTGTGGATTATCGCGATATGTATTGCAGTGTTCTCAATTTTGTCGTGGCGCATTGTGATACGTAAGGGAATACACAGTGATAGTTTTTTAGGCATATTACAGTAACTATTGCTTTATACCATAATATGTATTGCCGTATGTATAAAATATATCTTGTCACTTTGTGATGTATTGCAATACTCTGCCATATTTTATGGCATATTGCATAATATTGTAATATTTTGTAATATATTGTACATACATGTTGAAACATACAACAATACTTTGTGACATATCGCAATACACAATATCATGCGGCCTATTGCGATACAAACTGTAATATACTCGATATTTTATGACATATTATATGATATTGTAATATTTTGTAATATATTGTACATACATGTTGAAACATACAACAATACTGTGTGACATATCGCGATACATACTACAATATCATGCAGCGTATTGCGATACAAACTGTAATCTACTCAATATTTTATATCATATTATATAATATTGTTATATTTTGTAATATATTGTACATACATGTTGAAACATAAAACAATACTTTGTGACATATCGCGATACTATAAAATACCACAATATCATGCGGCGTATTGCGACACAAACTGTAATATACTCGATATTTCATGGCGTATTATATAATATTGTTATATTTTGTAATATATTGTACATACATGTTGAAACATACAACAATACTTTGTGACATATCGCGATACATACTACAAATACAACAATATCATGCAGCGTATTGCGATCCAAACTGTAATGTACTCGATGTTTTATGGCATATATAATATTGTAATATATTGTAAACATACAGCAATACTTTGTGAAATATCGCGATAAATACTACAAATACCACAATATCATGCGGCGTATTGCGATCCAAACTGTAATCTACTCGATATTTTATGGCGTATTATATAATATTGTCATATTTTGTAATATATTGTACATACATGTTGAAACATACAACGAACGGTACTTTGTGACATATCGCGATACATACTACAAATACAACTACAAATTGTTTCTTGTCCGTATTTGTTCAGCCCTTCCAGCTGGCACTGGTTCCGTCTGCGATGAAGTGAAGCAGCTTAATGGTGAGTTTTTCTTCATCATCATTCATTTTCATTTTCACAATATATCCGTTTTTTAGTATTTCTTTGATGGTTGTGGCATTTTTCCCCGTCTCGCTGCAGCTGAAACGGCGTACCACGCTCTGGAGGACGGCGGCGTGGTGGAGTACTGCACCACCACCGTGGGCGACTCCGCTTCCACTGTGGTGGCGGCCGTGGAAACTCCAGTGGAGATGCTGGCCTCGTCATCGGGTTCCCCGCCGACGCCTCAGGGTCAGGCCAAACCTCAGGAGCTGAAGAGCCGCATCGCCCTCAACTCGGCGCGCCTCCTGCAGGAGCAGCGGGTCACCAACGTCCACATCCGCCAGATCGCTCAGCACATGGAGGGGCAGAACGAGCTGCTGCAGATGATGCGGCGCTCCCAGGAGGCGCAGGCGTTCGCCCAGGAGAGACAGGCCCAGGCCCTGGAGGGCACCCAGGCCACCCTGCTGGCGTTAGTGCAGATGCTTCGGCCGGCCCTCAAAGACCTTCGCAAATTCCTGCAGAGCGGGACGGAGGTGGCGAATTCAAACAGCTCGGCGGCGGCGGTCACGGCTGACGGGGCAGGAGCACAGGAGCAGACCAGGCCCAGAACGCCTCCGCCTCTGCCGCAGCAAAGCGAGGAGACGCAGTGAGGGCGATGGAGGACTACAACCGTCAGACGTTGCCTTAGGGAGAGCATGTACAGACTTTGATGATTCGGACAGCGGAAGCCGTCGATCATGTTAACGCCGAGAAGGTTATTTTCTACCAACCGTCAATAACTAACAGTCCAGTTTGTTATTTAATAGATTTGATATCGAGACGTTTTTAACGCGCAGATGCAGGAGATCATCGCACACATCTTCCCACACTGAGGAACAGTCAGTATCGGATCAGGTGGATTCCTTTGTTGGGTTGCACCTTGACCTCAAAGCAGAATAAAAGCTGAAGGAAATCCCCGGCGTGTTTAGTTTAAGGGTGCAGTACTGCCCGTCCGCCAGCAGGGGTCAGCGTCCGTGAGGATTCATCTCAGGTGGAGCTCACGCTCTCACCTGTGTCTGCAGGATTACTCTTGGCGTTTGAGATAAAAGGTCACAACATGTTGTGTAAGGAGTCGGCCGGGAGATAAATCCATGACATTTCCAGCCCGGACAGGAAGTTGCAGGCTTTTATTCGGTGAAACTATAAACGAGCCTGAGTGGCTAATAAATTATGACGATTTGGACAAAAATTGCAAGGTCATGCAGAACCTACAGGGACTGGTTCAAGTTACATTAGTCGGGGAAGTCACAACGTCCTGGAGGGATTAGATCCTAAACAGGATCCGGGTCTGGAATTATTCTGTTTCTTTTTTTTACATTTTTCGTAAAATGCTGAATCAGAGATTTTTATACATTTCATAAAAAAACAAAAAAATGGCGGTAATCTTTTATAGACCGGAACCACGATGTTTACGCAGAACCTATGGTGAAAGTGGTCATGTTTTCTATACACCAAACGGCCATAATATTAAAACCACCTGGCGAAACAGCTCTGTGATGTCATTGTGTCTTCTGACACCGTTCCATCAGAACCACCATTCAACTTTTTCAGCAATTTGTTTGACAGTACCTCGAAGAAGGCTGGCCTTAACTCTCCATACTCATCAGTGAGCTTCGGCGCCCAAGAGCTTCTCACCGGCCCATCAGTTGTCCTTCCTTAGACCACTTTGGTAACAGTGTATCCCCCTCCTAGCCACCAGGGGGACCCAAAAGTACTTAAAATACCCCAAAAAGGCTGTTGATGCTAGCGGTGAGTTCACGCTAAACGCGAAGCAGAATTTTCACAATGATTTACTCGCTGAAATGTCACCATTAGATCTCTCTTTGATTGTGGAATATCCATAAAAAACTAGAAGTCAATACATAAAAACTTCAACTTTGATAAAAAATGCTTTTTTTTTTAGTTAGTCAGAAAAGCAAAAAAAAGATGCTCATATTCCTGCTATAATATATGTACCTGTGTAAAAAACAACAACTCTAGTATAAGTAGAAGCATTTATTCTGTCTTCACGTAAAAGTGAAATAAATACAGACCATACTAAACGTATCAAAGTAACAGTTTGAGTTTAAAAGACATTTCTTCCAAACCTAATGTCACATAAAAAATATATTTCTAATATTAAACTATGTATCTTTTATCATCCTTCATTTAAAAGTCCTAATCTCAGGATATAAAAAAAACAATCTGCAAAAGTAACAAGCCTGTTTTGAAAATGTAAGGAGGAGAAAAGTTCAGATATTTGTATTATATTTGTATTATATTTGTATTATATTTTGTAAAATATAAGTCTAAGTATTTGTGCTTAAATACTTCCCTCCTCTTTATGCGATTACTTTTACCACCTCTGTCCCAAAATTAAATCCTGCCCGGGGCCCCATCAGGTCTCTGCGTTTTGAAAAATCCCACGACTTTGTTGACGGTCCCTAAAGTGGCCTTGAGCTCTGAGGCGTTCACGGAACCGCTCACACTGTAATTGAACTCTATACTGCGGAGGGGGAGAACCTGGAGGGGATGCGCCGATTCAACCAGCCGGACCCGAGACTCCGGGTCTGCGCGTCGGTCCACAGCTGAGCCGGTCCACCGGGTCAGAGGAGCGGGAGGACGGATCGGTAAGAGCACCGATCACACCCTGAGAGTCGTTTCCGACAGGTTTGTGTGTTTGCGTGGCAGCGGTCTGCAGGAGAGAGAGAGAGACTTCGAGTCTTTAGTGGTCGACTCTGAAACAGTCAGTAAATAGAAATAAAACCCAGTTAAAGTCGGTAAAAAATAGATTCGCGGGTCACGTGACTCACACACCCGTCATTAGAGGCAAATCCTGTTTAAAACTTTGACAGGTGCATTAACCTGTAAATAGACACTTCATTAAAAGTACCGAATTACGCAACTAAGAGTAAAAGTCCTGCGTCCAAACATTTAAATAAAGCGGAATCATGTGAGCATCATCAGGTAAATGTACTTAAAGTA
>JBBDHG010000472.1:197500-245000 GCA_037951165.1 Lophius americanus
TCCTCCTCCCATCTTATCCTTAATCCCCCCAACCTGCTGCACATCCTTCCCATCTCATCATCTTCTTCTCTCCTACTTCTTCTTCGGTAATCTTCTCCTGCGTATGTCTCCTGAACCTTCTCAGTCCACCAACAGATCTCCTCCTCTTCTTACCTCTGTCCAGATGACCTACCTGTCTCCCTCATCACATGTTCTGCTGTGGCCCAGTCACCTGCAGACTTCCCTCCTTTGATCCTCTGCTCTGTCTTTTCTTTTCTTGCTCCATAGTCGTCCTACATGCTACAATACTACGCCGTCTGGGTACGTTCTTCCTCATCTTCATCCTCATCACTCCGTCTGACACTTTCTTCGCCTCCTGAACACTCCTCACATATTCCTCCTTCAGGAAGAACTCTTACCCCATTTCTCCTCCCATCTTCTCCGTGATAAAAAAATGTTTGTACCCTCCTCCGATTCTTCTAGCCTTGCTGCCTTTCCCCCTGGTTTCTTGGACACACAGGATATCTTCCTTCTTTCTCTCCATCATAACAGATAGTTCTCTGTCATTGTGGCAACATTTAAACCTCCTACTCTCACCCCAACACTCCACCCCCCCTGCTGTGATTTACTAAACTAGAAAAAGCACTCAGAGAACGCAAACCTCCGCTAGGGCACAACGGTATCCTAGGTTTAGGAAAACCTGAGTTATTGCCAGCGTCTAAATCGATCAAACTCTCTGAGTAACTCTTTAATACTCTGTAGCCGCTCGTCTCCAGCGCCTTCCACTTCAGCGTCTCTGTTCAGCCCAGCGAGCCCCCAGCACAACCTCCAAAGGAATATCATAGGTACTCTTGAAACTGAGGCCCCAGCTCCACCACCAGAGAAACATCAAAGGAACTCTTGAGACTGAGCCCAAAGCTCCACCCCTAAATAAAGATCAAAGGAATCAAAGGATCAACGGCAGCGTTAGCCACATTGTGACGCCGCTACTCCAAACGGCTTATTTTCTGTTTTATTCTTAATGCTGCCAAACATGTAACGTCATACCACAATTAAAAATTCTTTCATGCAAATCCGTCGTGTAGTTTTACAGTAATCTTGCTCACAAACAAACAAACAAACAAACAAACAAACAGGCAGGTAATTCAATTTCAGGATATTATCATTGATTCCTTTGATGTTTCATTGGGCTGGAGCTGGGAAGCTCTGTTTTAGGAGTTCCTTTGATGTTCCTCCTGGGGTCTGCTGGCTGAACAGAGACGCTGAAGTGTAAGACGCAGGAGACAAGCAGCTACAGAGTATTTGAGAGATGCTCAGAGAATTTGCTGCAGTTGTCAGTAGATTTAGAGGATGGCAGTAACACAGACATTAATGGAGGAATCTGTTTTTCTACTTTTCCCAAAGCTAGAGTTCGGTTGTGTCTTGTTCCTTTGATGTTTTAGACTTGAGAGGAACAGGAAATGACGCAACAATGCCCGTTTAAGACCCTGCCCTGCTCAAAGTCTAGGAGTGTGGAGCAGGGAATAAAACAAGGTGCTGAACACAAGAGGAGGATGAGAGAGGAAGACTTAGAGCAGATTCAGAGGGAGGTTTGAGGTCTCTGAGGGCTCTTTATAGTTTAATAGGGAACGTTTTGATGCTGCTGTTAAATGTCTACTATAAGCCAAAACGAAACTAGTCATGTAAAGTTCAAGTACTTCAGAATACTCGGGTAAATGTACTTGTCCTTCAGCAGGTTCCTCAGAGAGGATCCACATTGAAGCGAGGGGAGATTTTAAAGCCAAACCCTGTTGGCTGCGTGAGACTTATTGATTTTGTTTGTTTGTTTACCTCCCAGCGTGGGCGCGCCCAAGACGATGTCCTTTCTAGTGAAAAAGAAGAAGTTCAAGTTTCAAGTGCATTTCACTCTGGAGGAGCTGACGGCCGTTCCTTTCGTCAACGGAGTCCTTTTCTGCAAGATCCGTCTGATCGACGGCGGAGACTTCGTCATCCTTTCATCCAGGTATTCCCTTTATTCTCCTGTTTGATCTCATGACGTGACACCATCAAAGGGCCGACGCCACGTTCAAGAGAACAGGACAACACGGTGTTTGAGTTTCAGAATTTAAATAAGTCAAACATTAAGATCGATCATCGTTTGTGAAGAAACACCTGATGGAAGTGACGGCAACAGTCGCTGCGTTAAACTCCAGATAATATTCAAAGTTCATATTTTATTTATTTATTTTTAGGAACTTGTCTTCAAAAAGTAAATATTAATTTAGATGTCTAAATATTGAATGTAAATGTTAAATGTTGCATCTAAATGTTAAATATAAATGTTATTCTGACCAGCGGTGAACATTTAAACACTAGCTAAATATTTAGTTTCAATTTACTTTTATGAATAACATTTAGATTTAACATTTAGATTTAACGTTTAGATTTAACATTTAGATTTAACATTTAGATTTAACATTTAGATTCAAAATCTTGATTAAACATTTAGATTTAACATTTAGATTTAACATTTAGATTTAACATTTAGATTTAACATTTACATTTAAAATTTACATTTAAAATCTACATTCAACATTTACATTCAACATTTAGGTTTTAATTTTACATTAATATTTAGATTTAACATTTAGATTTAATATTTACATTTAACATTTAGATTTAACATTTAGATTTAACATTTAGATTTAACATTTAGATTTAACATTTAGATTTAACATTTAGATTTAACATTTAGATTTAACATTTAGATTTAACATTTAGATTTAACATTTAGATTTAACATTTAGATTTAACATTTAGATTTAACATTTAGATTTAAAGGTGCGGTGTGTAAAATGTAGTGCCATCTAGTGGTGAAGTTCACATTAGCTCACATTAGCTCACATGTTGCCGTCCACGTAGCTACGGTGGCCTTCAGGCGTCACTAAGGGGTCGTGCCGTAACCTGTGAAGATTTGACCTTCCTTTAGATGAATATATAATTACAAACGTAAAGGTCTAAGTCTGATCCTGATCCACCTGATCCCTTCACCTGTCAGCGGTTATATTGTTATGGCGGATTGGCTTGAAATGCACCGTCAGACCAGCATCGTGATTTGCTTTTCCTCCTCCTCCTCCTCCTCCTCCTCCTCCTCCTCCTCCTCCTCCTCCTCCTCCTCTCCCTGTCTCGCTCTCCCTGCTAGTTTGGGTGTTTTTGCTGTCTTGCATCACAACAAGACGCTGACCAGCCACAACATTAAAACCACCTTTCTAATCCCGCGTCGGACGTTACCAGTCGTCCGTTGAGGGACGTGAGTTCCAGACGTCTATCTTTGGATCCATTTTTCCGTTTCCTCTTTTCTGCTTTAAGGCCTCGAAATGTCGTGCAGCGTTCGGAGAGAGCAGAAAACTGTGCGTCCCTGCAGACTAATCACGAGTGTGCATAAATCAGGCTGTGTAAACGCTGCTATCATGCCCAACGGAGGAACGCCCCGCCCAACGTACGTCAAACACTGTGAGGCTGACGGGCGGCTGTAAAAGTGTTTATCTCCCCCCCCCTCTCTGAGTCAGCGCCACATCACTGACCCTAGATCCAAATGGGTTCTGAAGAAGAATCAGCCCGCTGTGTTTGTGTTCATTCTGATCGGAAGAACGATCACACAGATGTTTTATTTTATTATAGGTGTGTGTTTTTTTAAGGTCAGGGCCTCAGACCTGGGCGGGTTTATCGGACCGCTCGTAATTGTAAGGAGGAGGAGTCAACTCCTTCATGGCAACTCCTGAAGGAGACATTAACGTAACAATAAAGATAAATACTAGTGTTCCGTCAGTCACACCTCCTCGTTTTTATCCAGATAAAAACTACGTTGGGATTAATTCTGACTTCATCCTTTCTTCCTAACTTTTATTCTGACCTTAAAGTCGGGTTTAGCGTTCACGTTAGCTCCGAATGACTTAGTTCGGAGCTAACGTGAACGCTAGTTTTCATGTTCTGTTTTAGTTTGAGGTGTGAGAAAGACGATGGTGAAGCCCTTCACCTCTAAAAACCACCGAAGAAGAAGAAAAAGTCGATGAAGAGGTTTTTAATGGCCAACACTTTCCAAAAGTCCGGTTCGTTCATCATCAGGGCGTCCCTGAGATCCGACCCGACTGATCCAGGAAGTGTGACACTGCAGGCAGGAGTGACGACTCACACTTTCATCACATTCACTCTGACACAATTACAGACGTGGTCGTTTGGGAGGATCCCAATCCATCACTCTCAATCCCACCTTTCACCTTTAAGCCGCCGCCCCCGCCGCCGCCTTAGACACACGAGCGCCAACTAAAGCCAAGGCATTGTTACATAAGGACCCACACACACACACACACACGCACACACGCACACACACACACACACACACACACACACACACACACACACACACGTCGTGGTGTGTTTCTGCGTGTGTGTACTTGTGCGGGGCTCGTTTACATTCCTCAGATTCCTCCATCAGAAAAAAAAAAAGGCGAAAAAACTAGGAGGACAGAATTCCCTCCGCTGCGAGTCTTTGACCCAAAACGTATTTCTACCAGCGCAAACACGGTGCGGTTCTGATCCGACCGGATCAGAGAACCCGTCTGAAATGCCTGCGTTTCTGGATGTGAGGTGGGCTTCATAGAACTTTCTGTTACACCTTCTGGCCGCGTCCCATTCTGAGGCCGCTGAGACCTCGGAGACGGTCCCGAGTGACCCGTTAGGCCCGTCGGTGAGAGAGAAACTGTTGCTACTGTTTGCGGCGGCACAAAGCCCTGTTTGTGGTGGCTGTAAGAGAAGAAGCTGCAGAACCAGTCGGGCCATGTCCCGCCTCTCCCGGGCCGCTGATGCTTTTAAGAGCTGGGAAACCGCGGGTCACCCTTGAAGGTAGGAGTGCTGGGAAAAAAAAAGTTAACGCTCCACGGCCCACTTCTGCCCGATTGCGCAAAAGCAAATACGATGAAGGAGATTAAAGCAGCGTCGCCGGTTGTTTGATGTTTATAACGGCGGTGACGAAGAGGATGAAGGTTCTTCAGACGGTCTCAGCAGGTTTCAGCACGCAGTGATTCGTTCGGGCCGCATGCCTCCAACCCTCGCCTTCATTCATCTGCGTCTGTTGTCTGCAGGTTGACACGTCTAAGTTACCCGCCGCAGCTTTGGGCGGGGACTTAAAGGTGCAGTCTGTAACGCTGAGCGGGATCCCTTTGAGTCAAAGGAATGTAAATGTCATAATTATGTTTTAGTTTGTGTACCAATCTAATCAAAATAAGAATCATGTTTCTCTAACCAGAGCTTAGAGGGAGTCCTTTATGTCTCCAGAGGGGGCGGGGCCTCTTCTAGAGGGGGCGGGGCCTCTTCCAGAGGGGGCGGGGCCTCCACTAGAGCAGGGCCACCATGTTTTTTATACAGTATTCTAGAATGGACAAACTGGATCCAGATAGAACTTTTCTCACACTCTACTCTGAGCAGACCTGTACCCCACCACTGGTTCCACTGGCCCATCATTCCAGGTCTCACCTCGGTATCCCAATGGGCTTCAGGTCCAGACTTTTGGCAGGACCACTGCAGAACTTTCTTTTTGCTACTTATGATCCATTCAGAGGTGGACGTTCTCTTCGGCTTGAGATCAAAATCTCCTCACCCACGTCGGTGGGAACCAACCTCTGCAGACAGGAACACCAAACAGGACCTGCAGCTCTGGACCTGATCCCACCCAGTGATGTGCTCATGTCTCTAATGTATCTCACCTATCGACAGGTTCTGTCGGTGGTTGTAATGTTATGGCTGACTGGTAGATATAAAGGATGGTATATCATTAACTGAGAATGTTGTCAGATGGAGAATTGAAAGTGAATTTGCATCAGAAACCCTGAACAGAACTTCCTCCAGGTTGGTCATGCGGCTGGAGTTACCACGGCGATCCAGTACCGGATCAGAAGAGAACCGGAATCATTGAAAAACCCCCGTCCCTCACTAACCTGAGGTTAACGGAACCAAGCCTTTTGATATTCTGACTCCACCTGTCGGTGGTTATAATGTTATGGCTGATCAGTGAAAACTTGTGCAATCCGAACCCGTGTAGATCTTTATGGTACCGTCACGAACACGGGTTTACACAGAGTTTAAAGATCCAAACATGACGACAAGAAGTCAGAGTTCTGTGTTTGGCTCTGCTTCATGTTTGAGGCAGCAAAGATGTGGGTCAGTACTTCTGGGCCTGGATGTGGTCTTTGTGGAGGTTCTGAGCCTATAGACGGTTCTCAGGTTTCGTCTGACACCAGCTGATAACATCCAGCCGAGTCGGGACAGGCCCGTCTCGCTGACGGCGGCCCGTGTGAATAAAGTAGAAACCTGTCAACAGCTTTATTTCCAGTGTTCAGATAATGATGGCGGGGATAACCTTTGACCTTTGTTCATTAGCCCGGTGAGAAAAATGTTGTTCATAGGTAGAGGCCACCATTTTTTTCCCCCCTCATTCTGTCTCTCCCACGACGGCCCACACACACACACACACACACACACACACACGCACACACACACACACACACACACACACACACACACACACACAGAAGAAGTGTAGACAGTCACCCACCGATCTTCATCCCACCCCAGAGAGCAACGTGTCTCACTTTGCAAAACCAGAAAGGACTTTTCCTCCAGGACTGAAGGTCCAGTTTTCTGAGAAACCCGACCATCCTCCAATCTCCACTCGCAGACAGAACAACAACAACAACAACAAAAACAAATTTGGATTATGTGTTTTCGTTTATTTGCAGACTCTCCTGAGTTTATTAACACTCCTCAAGCAAGCGTGAATATATGTAGCTTCTGTAGCTACAGTTAGCAGCTGCAGCTACACTGTAAAAAAACACGGCCAACATGTTTGTCCTACATGTCTCCGTGAGGGTCTGTCGAAGAACTACAAAAAGATGATTGTAGTTTAAAAAAAATACAATCAGACGACTGGAGTTATTTTTAAAAAACTACAATCAGACGACTGGAGTTTAAAAAAAACTACAATCAGATGACTGGAGTTTAAAAACAAAACAAACAACAACAATCAGATGACTGGAGTTAAGGAAAAACTACAATCAGATTATTGGAGAGAGAGAAAGTTACAATCAGATGACGCGTAAAAAAAACAAACTACAATCAGACCACTGGAGTGACTGAAACCGTTCAAACCAGCTCATTTTCTCCAGAAACAGAGAAACTGAAACTATATTGGCTATAACCTAATCTGGACTGTGTCGACCTATGAACCTGGTAAGTTTCACTTTGTGACCCTGAACGGTTTCTCGGTGTGAACCTGGACTCTGAGACCTTGTAGATCTGCAGACAAACACAGAACCTTAATGGACACAAAATGATGTCAGCATTTCAGGAGATTAAAATAATCAGTGAAGATGATGTAAGATGATATCATGTGTAGATGAACCTGCTGTAGGTGATGTCATCATAATGTCCCCCACCAATGATGTCATACTTCACCAGGTCATATTCTGAACTCGTCAGCAGGGTCTACCTGCTGTTTCATGTTTTTATGATGCTACGTGTTTTTATGATGTTTTTGTTTTTATGCTGTTTTTGTTTTTATGCTGGTTCATGTTTTTATGCTGTTTTGTGTTTTTATGATGCTACTTGTTTTTATACTGTTTTTGTTTTTATGCTGTTTCTTGTTTTTATGCTGTTTCACTGAAAAAAGTGAGGTAATACCGTCCAAAATGAACAATCTCTGTATGTCCAACGCGTAAACTTTATGTGTGTGTGTGTGTGTGTGTGTGTGTGTGTGTGTGTGTGTGTGGGTGGGTGGGTGTGTGACTGTGCAGGGAGGAGGTGCAGCAGAACTGCGTCCGATGGAGGAAGAAGTTCTCCTTCGTGTGTAAAATGAATGCTAACCCAGTCACGGGTGTGTTGGACCCCTGCACCCTCAGGATCTCTGTACGCAAGGTAAACTACAATTCCCAGCAGCCACCTCTCCTCCCCTCTCTGAACTGACAACGCCATGTCCTCCCACATCGCCCAGTAACACGGGAGCAATGATGATGAGTGCACAGCGAAGGTGTCGTTGAACCCATGGTTCTGTGCTGGTCCCACGGGACGCGATATAACGGGTTTTATTATTATGGGATGTAGAGATGATGATTCATTTGGCGCTGAATGGTTTTGCTCTCTGTCTTTGCAGGAGCTCAAAGGTGGGAAGACTTTCTCAAAGGTAGGTTCATGAGGAGACGATGCAGGAGATGTTTTATTGGGACCCGGTTTAGCCGGACCTCTTTGACCCGGGAGCTCCTCGCCTCCGTCATAAAAAGACTTTTTTTACAGTGTGACGGTAAAACCTGTAAAACTGCAAACATGTCACCTTTACTGGTTCCTTATTGAGGCATGTGAGAGTCAGGGGGTGATGACGGTGCGAGCTGTCAGGCATCACTCACCCTGACTGAGCTCCTATAAACTATCTTTAGCGGCACCAGAAGTCCCCACAGGGACCAGAACCCTGACCCAGACGTCAAGCAGTCCTCTCGAAGGTTTCAGTCAGGTTTTCTACAATGAACCTTGATTTTTCAGGATGGTTTACTCTTTTTAGGTGGAATGTTAAGGTTGGTTAATTCATGTAGTGTATGTGCGACGATGAGGACTTCAAGGCAGGAAGGTTCTGGGTTCTGATCCACCTGGGACGTCTCTGCGGGGAGTCCACATGTCCAGAATCATGCAGTGGATGCGAATTATGGATTCTAACTAGCCTGCAGGTGTTAATGTAAGCGGTTGTTGTGGACTAAGAAATTCTCCAGGTTTTCCTACGCCGTCGTCCCCGACAACAAGGGTAAAGCCCCTAGAAGGCCCCCAACCTGCTGCGTTTTACGGGCAATCCAGCCGATCGAACGCCTCACATTAAATCTATGATCTTCTCCAAAAAATGAGATTTTCCTAAAAGAATTTGGACTAAAAAGAACAAACGATTAGAAAAACAGTGTTTTTCATATAAAATAAAAAAAACAATAAAAAACTAGAAGCTCCACCTAGTGAGTAAAGTATGAACTATTAAGAGTAAAATGAATTATATATTCTAGATAGATCTTTCCCAGTCGGTTCAAACGCACCAGTGAGCAATGGTTGAGAAATTATGGCTTAAAAACTTTTAGAGATAAAACTGTCCGAATTATACCACCAACCTTTCCTAGAATTGTTCCAGTTCTTCCTCTCACTAAGGTCAATGGAGGAAGAAAATTTTCAATACGATCCAGGCGTGCGCCTAAAACGAAGCACGCCAAAGCGTCTGCCGCAGCTCCATCAGCCGCCACCGCCAGTGTGTAATCTCCACTCGCAGACAGAACAACAACAACAACAACAAAAACAAAAACAAATTTGGATTATGTGTTTTTGTTTATTTGCAGACTCTCCTGAGTTTATTAACACTCCTCAAGCAAGCGTGAATATATGTAGCTTCTGTAGCTACAGTTAGCAGCTGCAGCTACACTGTAAAAAAACAAAACAATGTAACTTAAGTTAAAACAGCGATTATTGACTTGAACACAAAGTGACTCTTTCAGCGGACAGGACTGATGGAGCGACACACAACCCTACATCTCACAGGGGCTCCAGGTCCCCCCAAATGTTTTTGGAAAATCCTTTTATCTTTGAATTGTCCAAACTGTTTTGGAGTGGAGCAGACTGGACCTGGACTTGATCCTGGATCTGTTTTTCAGCTTCCACCTTGCGTGTTTACTCTTCCTCTTGTTTCCTGTCTTCCTCCAGCTGGGTTTTGCTGATCTCAACATCTCAGAGTTTGCTGGTTCAGGCTCAACGGTTCGCTGCTGCATCCTTGAGGGTTACGACACAAAAAACACTCGACAGGACAACTCTATCCTCAAGGCAGGGCCCACACACACACACACACACACACACACACACACACACACACACACACACACAGACACACACACACACACATATACATCCACACACACACACACACACACACACACACACACACACACACACACACACACACACACACATATATACACCCTCACACGCACACACAAAAACAAACACACAAACTGCAATGAAAATTATTGAAGGTGAGTAAAACCGATGGTTTATCTGTTACAGGTAACGATTGTGATGACTCTTCTGTCGGGGGATCCCTGCTTCAAAACGTGAGTTCATCATGATTAAGGTTATTTGAACGTGTTACACTCAGTAGTTGTTTTAAGGTATCAGGTGTGTCTCCATCACCTTTTTGTGTTTGGACAATAAG
Source organism: Lophius americanus (assembly GCA_037951165.1). Taxonomy (NCBI): domain Eukaryota; kingdom Metazoa; phylum Chordata; class Actinopteri; order Lophiiformes; family Lophiidae; genus Lophius; species Lophius americanus. The sequence goes on from JBBDHG010000472.1 coordinate 207,738, forward strand.
ACCTACAATCATATATTTCCTGTGAGTAATCTGTTACTATGTTTGAGTAATCTATAACTATATGTGAGGAATCAGTTTGTGTGAGTAATCTGTTACTATATGTGAGTAATCTGTATATGTGAGTAATCTGTATGTGTGAGTAATCTGTATGTGTGAGTAATCTGTTACTATATGTGAGTAATCTGTATGTGTGAGTAATCTGTTACTATATGTGAGTAATCTGTATATGTGAGTAATCTGTATGTGTGAGTAATCTGTTACTATATGTGAGTAATCTGTATGTGTGAGTAATCTGTATGTGTGAGTAATCTGTTACTATATGTGAGTAATCTGTATGTGTGAGTAATCTGTATGTGTGAGTAATCTGTTACTGTGTGAGTAATCTGTTACTGTGTGTGAGTAATCTGTTACTATGTGAGTAATCTGTTACTATGTGTTAGTAATGTGTTACTATGTGTGAGTAATCTGTTACTGTGTGAGTAATCTGTTACTGTGTGTGAGTAATCTGTTACTGTGTGAGTAATCTGTTACTGTGTGTGAGTAATCTGTTACTATGTGAGTAATCTGTTACTATGTGTTAGTAATGTGTTACTATATGTGAGTAATCTGTTACTATATGTGAGTAATCTGTATGTGTGAGTAATCTGTATGTGTGAGTAATCTGTATGTGTGAGTAATCTGTTACTGTGTGAGTAATCTGTTACTATGTGTGAGTAATCTGTTACTATGTGTGAGTAATCTCTTACTATATGTGAGTAATCTGTTACTATATGTGAGTAATCTGTATGTGTGAGTAATCTGTATGTGTGAGTAATCTGTATGTGTGAGTAATCTGTATGTGTGAGTAATCTGTTACTGTGTGAGTAATCTGTTACTATGTGTGAGTAATCTGTTACTGTGTGTGAGTAATATGTTACTATGTGCGAGTAATCTGTATGTGTGAGTAATCTGTCACTGTGTGAGTAATCTGTTACTATGTGTGAGTAATCTGTTACTATGTGTGAGTAATCTCTTACTATGTGTGAGTAATCTCTTACTGTGTGTGAGTAATCTGTTGCTATGTGTGAGTAATCTGTTACTATGTGTGAGTAATCTGTTACTGTGTGTGAGTAATATGTTACTATGTGCGAGTAATCTGTATTTGTGAGTAATCTGTCACTGTGTGAGTAATCTGTTACTATGTGTGAGGAATCTTGAAACACTGGACTCACTCTTCTCTTCGGGACCAGCGTCCCTCTGCATGACCCAGTTGTTCTTAAGTTTCCTCTAACCAACTGTTGACCCGACATTCTCCGTCAGAATCTTCTGGTAGAGCAGAACATTATAACCACTGACAGGTGAGGAGCGTCTCACCTGTCAGTGGTTATAATGTTATAAGGTTATTCCAAGAGTGAATATCCCGGTTCTGATGATTGATTTTGCCGGTTATGTTTTTGTGTCCTATAGGCCCCCCAGTACGGCCAAGTCCGTCTCCGTCGGGGACGAAGACCCCACCCTGCAGCTGGACTGCAAGGGTGAGAGCATCGATGACGCGGCGGCGCAGCCTCAAGTTGGCGTGGTGGCGTCTCCTCGTGTCTTCAAACCCAGACAATCGTCATCAGTACGTAGCTCAGGTAACCGCCCAGAACCACCGGTCCTCGTGTCCCCCAGCTGAACGGACACGACAGGAAGTCCAAATCCTGAGGGTTCTGTTCTTCTAGCTGCTTGTGTTTCTGCTCCGGTTTGACGTGTTTAACGAGAATCTGAGATGTGACCCCCGGATCAGAGGACCGACACGCAGACACGAGGGTCAGAGGCGGTCCAGTTCGGGGATCTCACGAGAACCGTTGTCTCCCTGCCGTCTCCCACAGCGCGGCCTGAGGAGAGAGGGAGTGTGTCCAGCCCGGACGACGTCTTCCACGCCGGACATTTCCGCAGCTCCAGCTACGCCAGCCAGCACAGCAGGATCTCCGGTGAGAGTTGAACTCTTTTACGCAGGGGCCGAGATGTCCGGTCCAGAGTCACTGGTGCCGTCTCCACTGCTGGGTCACGTCCCAGAACCCTTTTGATAACAAGAAAGTGGACCAGAACAATATTAGACTGGCGGTTTTAATGTTGTGGCTGATTAGTGTAGTTTAGTATTAGTTTAGTTTGTGTCCATCAGGCAGAGGTGTTTGTTCACCCGCTCCTCTCCCTCTCCCTCTCCCTCTTCCTCTTCCTCTTCCTCTTCCTCGCCCCTCTAGGCTACAGCTCGGCCCACTCCCGCTGCTCCAGCCTGAACGACCTCAGCCACTGCAGGAACGCCTCCTCCAGCAGCAGCGCCTCCTGCCAGCTGCCTCCCTCCACCCCCACCCAGTCGCAACGGCAGGCCACGCCCACCAAACCGGAGAGACCTCCTCCGCCCTCGGCGGCAGCCCTCATGTCCAACAGATCCTCCAGGTAGATCCTCAGGGAGACGTGCCTGGACCGATTCTGGGGCAGAGACTCAGTCATGTGTGAACCAACATGTCAGACGTCTCCAGGAATCCGTCCCGGTCCCAGAGAAGTGGTGTGAGACCAGTTCTGCCAAACAAACGCAGGAACAGATTCATAGCCTCATTGTCTCCTCTGAGGTTCCCCCACCCTAGAGGAGACATGGACGACTTTTAGGGAACTCTGGGTCACATGTAGGAGACGATTGCCCTCTGGACCTTCTTCCAGAGTCTTCATCAAACTAAAAATTCAAAGTTTTATTCTGTAAAATTATAGTTTCCTGTGTTGAAAAGACTTCAAACATTTTTCCAAAGGACACACAGAGAAACAGTCCAGGTTCATACAGTGAAACAGTCCAGGTTCATACAGAGAAACAGTCCAGGTTCATACAGTGAAACAGTCCAGGTTCATACAGAGAAACAGTCCAGGTTCATTCAGTGAAACAGTCCAGGTTCACACAGAGAAACAGTCCAGGTTCATTCAGTGAAACAGTCCAGGTTCACACAGAGAAACAGTCCAGGTTCATTCAGTGAAACAGTCCAGGTTCATACAGAGAAACAGTCCAGGTTCATTCAGTGAAACAGTCCAGGTTCATACAGAGAAACAGTCCAGGTTCATTCAGTGAAACAGTCCAGGTTCATACAGTGAAACAGTCCAGGTTCACACAGTGAAACACTCCAGGTTTATACAGTGAAACACTCCAGGTTTATACAGTGAAACAGTCCAGGTTTATACAGTGAAACAGTCCAGGTTCACACGGTGAAACAGTCCAGGTTCATACAGAGAAACAGTCCAGGTTCATACAGTGAAACAGTCCAGGTTCACACAGAGAAACAGTCCAGGTTCACACAGTGAAACAGTCCAGGTTCACACAGAGAAACAGTCCAGGTTCACACAGTGAAACAGTCCAGGTTCATACAGTGAAACAGTCCAGGTTTACACAGTGAAACAGTCCAGGTTCATACAGTGAAACAGTCCAGGTTTACACAGTGAAACAGTCCAGGTTCATACAGTGAAACAGTCCAGGTTCATTCAGTGAAACAGTCCAGGTTCATTCAGTGAAACAGTCCAGGTTCATATAGTGAAACAGTCCAGGTTCATTCAGTGAAACAGTCCAGGTTCATTCAGTGAAACAGTCCAGGTTCATTCAGTGAAACAGTCCAGGTTCATACAGGGAAACAGTCCAGGTTCATACAGTGAAACAGTCCAGGTTCATTCAGTGAAACAGTCCAGGTTCATTCAGTGAAACAGTCCAGGTTTCAGATTTGACTGGTCTCTGATGGTCTTTGTGGTCCAGCAGCAGGAGGAAGAAGGACCCTGTGGAACGTCAGCCCAGCTGTGTGGACGACACCCGCGTGGACGCAGACGACATCGTGGAGAAGATCGTCCAGAGTCAGAACTTCTCTGACAGCAGCAACAATGAAGGTGGGCCAGAGTTTCAGTGTGGATGTAGTTCTAGGACAGCGGGTCTTTATCCCTGACCCGTCCTCTGGACTCTCTCTCGTCCTCCAGACAGCAACTTGAGACTGTTTGTCAGCAGAGACGGGACCACCGCCCTCAGCGGGACCCAGCTGACCCACAGGTACGCAGGTTGACACGCATCCAGTACCACCCTTCTCCTGACCGACCCGCTCTGACCCCGACTTTCTGTCTCCCCAGAGGAACACCCGGGACGTTTGAGCCGGTGGTCATCGAGACCCGCTGAGAGAGACGTCAGCTGGTCCGCGGCCTCAGGACGGGCTTCTGTGTCCGGAACCGGGTCACAATTGGACTACTGTGATGTAGCTACTGTATTTAAATCAGGTGTCGGGTTTGTGTGGAACTTGAGATGATCGTACGTTTTCAGATATTAGACGGGGCCTTTATTGTTACCTCAAATCAGGGTAGAACCGGGCCAGAATCTTCTGCAGGTTTTTTCGATTATCATTCCTCCACTTTCCTGGCCAGGCTTTTATTGTGGAAGGTCGGCAGGAAGTGTTGACTGTCAACTTATTGTGATTTATGCCATGAAAAGTGATTAACTTGCGCAAATTCGTCATTTATAATCGCAGATTATTTCTTTTTATTCCGGTTTAAAGGTGCAGTGCGTACGTTTATGAGGTGTCTCTTTGAATAAACGGAGTCTAATATTCATAACAATGTTTTTATTAGTGCATAATCAGCTGAAAAGAAATCGCTTTGATCTCCAGAGGGGGGCGGGTCCCCTTCCGTGGAGGGCGCCATGTTTGTGCGGTAGCCTCGAATGAACACTAGGGGGATTTTTCATGTTTATAGGCTGAAGTGGCAGAAAGACGTAGAAAAGTTTAATTCTAAAAAAAAACCTTGTTACTCGCCTGGGCCGTGGACGGAGAGACCACCGCGCCCTCTCTCCTCCCGGACCCCCCCACGAATGTCAACGCTACCTGGGTGTGGAAGCAATAATAATAATATTGGTTGTCGTCAGAGTTAGTTTTGACCCATAGTTTTACAGTGGACTTCGTTCGGACCAGATTCTGGGGTTGAAAAAAAACGCTGCAGTCTGGAAGTTCACCACTAGATGCCACTAGAGTTTAAACACTGTGCGTTTTACATTCTTTTATTCAAACATGTTTTTAAACTTAGTTACCCGTAAAGGACTGTTCTGTACACTGTAAAATTAAATCTGAGTAATTCATGGTATGTAAATACTGTAAATTATACAGATTTACAAAAGTATTTATTTTACAATTCACAACTTATTTTACATTGTAAATGTAAAATAAGATATTTAATATAGAATCTTATTTAATCTTAATTGTATCTTTGTGTATTTATATATATATATATATATATATATATATATATATATATATATATATATATATATATATATATATATATTTATATATAAATATATATTTATTTTTATGTAAATATATATATATCTTTTTTATGCATATATATATATGTATATAGAGAGAGAGAGACTATGTCAATGAAATAACGGTAAATTAGCGTGAAACAAGCAGAACTACCGTGAAACTGTTTACGGTACAATAGCATTACTTAAAATGACAGTAATTTACAATAAATTCAGACTTAATTTAAAACCTTGAAATCGATCGTAGATCGTAATTCTAAACGATTAACATGAAGGTATGCGCTTATTAAAGGATAAACGTTCTTCCGGGTTAATTTAAACGTACATAGAAGTACAACCTGTTATATAGACAGAATAATACAGTTAACTTTTACAGTAATGACTTGATGTGGCATTATGGGAGCTTATTTCTTATAATTGTACTAAAAGTTTGTTGTTCTATAATTTACGGTAAAATGCGATGTTTTCCGAGCATTGTAATCATAAAAACAACGGAAGGTTATTTACCGTGTTTTGATTCAGCGTATAATAGCGTATAATTATTCTAATTTACAGTAATTGTACGTCAACAGTAAACACTTTTGCAGTAAGTTTTTTTTTTTTTTTTACGATCACAACCGTCGGTATTTAACCATATATTTTTACCGTGTTTTATCACCATTATTTCTTAGCTAGCTTAGCTGTCGTACATTTTCTCCTGGCGTTAAAGGACTTAAGGCCATACCGTTAATCTGTTGGGGGTTGTTCTTCTGGGGACGCCGTGTGGCCGTCCGTTTGAAACCGTCCATTCTCGCCAAGTACCTCTCTGAAGATTTCGTAAACTCAGGATTATTAGCTTACGGGGATGGTTCCGTCATTTGGGACTCACCCCTCCCCCTTTTTGTTACTTAAACTAAGCGGTCCGACTTCATACGGTGAAATATTTTGGAAGTGAAGCATCTGCTGTCCCATTCGGTGACGTTAGGGGCGGGGCCGAAAGTCCACTCGGACAAAAATGCGTTCCTCTGCGTCGGTATCGTCTTTAACGATGAGTCTTATCGGTCTGTAGCTTTCTAGCTTAAAGCTACCGGATGTTGGATGAGAACATGGACTAAAGCCACGAGCTAAAAGATGCTAATAAAACGTAATAACCTCAGATAGTCGCTTTAGTCGTGGCGAACACGACCACACCTTGTGTGTTGGTTTGTTGGGGTGGAATGAATCGCAGACATTGTTTTGGAAGGTTCCTCTACCTTGGTTGATCTGATGGGCGAAGTGAGCTGCAACGGTTGCGGGCATGAGCCGTACACGCACACCTAGCTTGAGCTACCGCGTCTACAAACGTCCGACAAAATACACCAGAAAAAACACAAAGCTCGAAATTTAGGGACAAAATAAGAGGTTGAGGAACAAAACCGAAAAACCTAATCAGGGAACGAATCAAGTGTTAGGAGGCTAACGTTGTAAGAGCGGCTAAAGCTAGCGACGGAGCAGACCCAGCCCCGAGCCCTGAACAAAGCCAACGTATAAAGTACGCCTGAACGAGGCGTACAAAGTTTTATCTTCACTTCCAAATGTCATACAGTCGTTTTAAGAAACGCACCACCTGAAGGTCAGAGGTCAAAACACATACACAATGCCGAACAGCCTTATTTCCACTGTAATCCTTCAAAATAAGAGCACTTAAAATAAACCACTCATTATGACTTTAAAACCATAAAGAAATGAAATCGAAATCGGCCGATAGGACTTTATAAAGAAATCGGCAAAAATAAAATCGGTTCCCCTCTACTTTCAGACGAAAACTAAGAATGTATTCAGTCCTATAATGTCTCGATGATTTATTTATCTTTCGACAACCGTGTTGTCTCTATCGCTACTGAAATCTCTCCATTTTATTTTCTTGACGCTCTCTTGACAACTAATATTTGTTTTTTTGGTTTTTTTGCTCCGACTCTGAGAACTGCGGTTACAAATGTAACCCCCCCACCTGCTCTTATTTTTATTTCATTTCTGACCAGCAGGCTGGTCGACACATTTCTACGTGAACGCTACAACTATTTGTGGCGGTGGTACTGAAAGTGTTAACGGTTATTATTGTAGGTTTGTACCTAAAGGGAATCTTTGTGTCGGTGGAATGTCTACTACTGTGATTTTATAAATGACCGCCTGGAATCTTTTGCTTTCCATGTGTTCAAAAATCATGTTCTTGTGGTGAAAAGGGAGAATTTAAAAGGAAATGGAATCATAATTTATGTCGGGATTATTTTGCATTTGGTGCTGTAAGAGACGCCTTTTCCCTGACGTCACATTTCCCATGATTCTCAAACCTACCGCCATTACGTTGCATTCACGCGGATCGTTGGTGGCGCCGCTCGCGCTAGTACGTTTATTTCCTCAACTTCACTCTGTCGTCAGCCGCGGGACAAAAAAACATGACTTTGTATTTGTTGCTAAGTCACCAAAACGTTTACAAAAAAACAACAAAGATTTTCATATTTTAAGCTTTTCATTCCATTTGCGAGAACGAGTGCTAGCAGTGACAACCGCGACTAGTTAGCGTAATCGTGAACCCGACTACAAACGTTCCGAAGTGATGTTATGAGGCTAAACTCGAGCCAAATGTGAGAGTCATATGTTTTAAAAGGTTAGTCAGCTCGACTGAACCGTAGGAGGCGGAGAGCAGAGAGTCGTCGGCATACAGAATTACTGGATCACATCTTACGATACCTTAAACGACTCGGTTTTAACGTAAAGAGCGTTATATAGTCTACAACTAGTCTGTGTCCGGCTGGTGACGGACGATGGACGCATCCAGAGAAATAATCTGTGTCTCGTTGTCGGTGACAGGAAGTAGTTTGTCGTCGAAAACGTGCGATTTTTATCAGAAATGTATTATTTATAAACCGTGACGCCTTAAACTACTTCTACTAAAATAAAACGCACATCTGCTCTGAAATGACCGGAATAAAAGTGATGATGTTTCCACGACGTGAAAAAGTTCATTCTATGATTAACAGTCCACAGATTACGACTTTTCTCCGACCGCTACTTTATTTGGCTTCCTGGATTCAACATCGCAGACTTTCGGCCATAATCAGACTTCCTGTTGGTATTGGACCGGTTGTAGCGATAATAGCATCATTAATAATATTTGACTTTAAAGTCTTTCTTACTTCCTACTCACTACTTTTTTCTTAGCCACAAAGTGCTTTTTAGCGTTGGTCGCGTTCTTTTACCCCTTATGTGACGTCATGGAAAAGAAGCCTTTGCCGATTTTCTTTGCATAGGAACAAACTTTTTGGTGAAAAGACTTTCGAAACTATTAAACTTTTGTAAATTATATCTAAATTATATCTTATGTAATTTATATATGAAATATTTTGTGTATCATATTTGTACATGTACGTCTTTTGGCTGTTTCCTTACGCGTCGCCCCGGCGGATCATCTGCCTCCGTCTAAAGTTACTGCCGGTACCCTGCTGACTAACGGTACCAGTGACGGTATTCGTTAACCCGGGCCCCAACGGATCGGATTTGGAAATGGTGGTCCGCATATTGTCTTGCCGTAGGTTTTACACCGGACGCCCTTCCTGACGCGACCCTCCCCCTTTTATCCGGGCTTGGGACCGGCGCTAGAAGTCCACTGTTTCATTTCTCTCCTTCATTTCCGGGTTTATATATAAAATCTGTACAATTGTATTAAATGCAAATAAAACACAATCGTTTCAAGGAATGTCTCTTTTTTCTTACATTTAATACTTTACATCTTTGAATTAGTTATATGAAATTTTAAACAAGGTGAGAATTCATTTAGTCTTAGTCATTTTCTGTTTATTAACTCACATGTTTAAAAAAAAAAACATCTAAGTTTTCGGATTATAAGAAGAGATCGAATTAATATTTTCAGTTTGTTTTATAGGTATAAGATTGTTTTTTCATGAAGTAATGACAGTCCAACTGCATTTGGGTAAACCTCAAATGGTAGCTAGCTAGCTTCATGCTAAATTAACCCATGGTACCCCAATTGGCTACTTGGGGTACACTGTAAAAAGAGAAACGTCCGATGAACACGAAAAACTGGTTCAACTGGAAACCAATTAAATTAAGTATCAACAACGTAAAGTAACGAGTTACACTCAAAAATAATTTAGGCTACTAGCTGAAGTTAATATTTTAACTTTAAGTTTAGGATTCGACCTTAAAAGCAAAAAGAAGTAAAATAATTTTTTGGAAATTCTTCAAATGCGTTTCAAACTTTTTTTTTCTCACAGTTTTACCTTTGAAAAAAACCAAAAAATAAAAAACTATATATACATGAAAAAATATATGTAATTTTTTATATATTTGGTTGAGTCGAGTATTCAGTGATGGTGCCACCTACTGGCAACAGGAAGTACGCCTCAAGTCACAAACCTCATTCAAATTACCTGAAACTTTCAGGAAATTGTATTTTGTGTACTGTAGACATCATCAGACGCCATGCAGGTGTTTGGTACCCCGCCCCTGCTCACCTGAAGGGCTTTAACTAGGGTCCGAGCGCAAGGCCCTGTTGTTCTGCAAGGAGATTTTACAATTGGGTTTTGAAATTCTCCATCTCTCTTGTGGAAACGCACCTTTATGTGGAATAACTGTTTAAGTCTGAGGTTTACGGCATCAGAGGAATGTTTATATTGTTTATATTGTATCTAATTCTAATGTTTACCCAGGGTTCCCCTTGTCTCCGATCCCATTCACGATATTCAATGAACAGCACAAAGACGGGGGTCCAGTTTGGGACCTTCACTGGTCGAGGGATCGCAAGTGATGGGAAGACGGTTTGGTACGGCGCTAGCAGTTACGCCACCATTGTGTCGTAGCTGAAATGAGCTTCCTCTGTAAGTTTGCCGGGCCCAGACTGCAGAATTGGACCGATTTCATCCTGATTCACCCTTCATGACAAGGAAGTAGAAGTCCGGCGTGGAACATTAGCTCGGACCAAGTTATCCGGTCGCGTGTGTGTAACCCATTGTATACTGTGCAAGGACATACATTTGTACTATGGTATCATAAGACAAGTATTCTGTCTTGTGAATCTGAGACCATTTTCAAACACGTAATAACATCTTTTTGGAGTCCAGTTTGGAAACGATGGGCCTCCGTTGTTATCGGTAACGGGGACGTTGTTCATTCCCGATGCAGAAACAAAGACACACATGATGTTCCCCATTGAATGTGGACTCCACTTCATGGCTTAGTAGTTGGAATGTCTGCCGTTTATTTGCTCTTGGTCAAGAAGTCATCCAGAACAGATTCTTTTTTATTGTACTTGGCTAATTCAGCCATTAAGTCATTCTCTGTAATCACTTATCTTGTTAAGGGATCTAGGGGTCCGGGGGTCTATCCCACCTGACACTGGGCGAGATCACAGGGCTACTTAGATGTTTGTATGAATCGTATCAAACAATGTACTGGGTGACAGGTTAATAGTGGGGTTCTGCTGGTGACCCAGTCTCCAGGACGGTACAAATGTTGCAGTCACGGATAAAAAGGGGAGGGTCTTGTCTTCAGGAAGGGCATCCGGTGTAAAACCTGTGCCAGCTCACCAAGGTGGACGAAACTTTTACAATTCAGGTGTCGGAAAGGTGCCTGGGGTAGTATGCAGGAGAGGGGCGGAAGGAGTCGGAATCAGGTTTAAGGTTGGAACCAGAGGATGGTGGAAGGAGCTGGCCCAGGGGCTATGGCGGGAAATAGATGAGGGTGTTGTTGGGGTATGAAGGAATTGGCATAAGGGTCGGGGGCGGGGTGAGAGGAGGAGTAGAGGGGCTTGGCGTAAGGGTTGAAGTTTGAAAAAGAGGAAGGGTAAAGGGAGTTTGGGTAAGAGTTAAGACCGGAATCAGAGGAGGGGTAGAAGGGCTTGGCGTAGGGGTCGACGTTCAAATATGAGGGGTAGAAAGACGTGGGGTAGGGGTTAAGAGCTGGGTCAGTGGAGGAGTAGAAGGGCTTGGCGTTGGGGTTCAGGTTGGAAAAAGATGGTAGTTTCTTCTTGTTTTCCATGTCCTGAAAACAAAAAGACAGAATGTCAGCTTTCTGTCTTATCATTATTATTATTATTATTTCTCTTAAAGGAGCTTGCTGTTGTTTCCGGGAGCTCGACGGCCCCATGCAGCCATAATTCACCCTTCCCGCGTATCCGCATCGGTCCGCAATTCACCCAAGGCTATTACCCACAATCCCTGTACTCTTGTGACGCTACAAATAGCTAACTTTAAAGTCGACGACACTTTGGTTTCCGTCAGACAATTACTTTTTGTGCAAGATAATGGAAACATGGCGACAGGCGGGATCTTCGTTTGGTTTACGGCTGAGCTATCGCCGATATGCATCGTCATTTATCATATTATTATTATTATTATTATACATTTTCTAGTTTAAGGGAAATCGTGAATCAAGATTTTTCACAAACGCCCTTAAAGTCCAAACTGCACCTCAAATCTCTTTTTTCCATGCCCACCTGATGAAACCCGCTCTCATGTTGGCTCTTCTTGGACCACTGGGGGTCAGCCTCTATCCTCTTTTTATTGTGCCCCTCGCTGACGGACAGCTTCTTCTCCTCCTCCACCGGCGCTCGTCTGTCGTCTCCACCCGCCTCCTTCTCTTTGGGGACGTGGATCTTTGCGGTGACCCTCCAGTTTTCTTCCATTTTCTGCCTCCTCTCATGTTGAGTCGCCTTATTAGAAAACACCTGCAGAGAAGGAGCAGAAAGACCTTTTTAATGTCGGAGGTGTGGGGAGGTGGGTTTACTCCTCCTTACAGGAGAAGGAGGAGTGGAGATCATGTCTGAGACACGAGTCGGAGTAGAAACCATCTTTGACCGTTAAATCCTGCATTTACTGTCAATGAATGAATCAATCCTGACTTTGTTTCCGCTTCTTTTGCTGACTAATGTATGTGGTGGAATTCTAAAACCGCTAACACACAATTAAATCAAGTATTATTGAGAGTAAAATGTAAGTTGAAGTTGTTGTTTTTAAAAAAAAATTTTTTTTTCTTTACAGTGTATGATATTATTTGTCTTGAAAAGCTGCAGAAATAAAATAATCTCAGTTTAGGGCACCGAAAATAAACTGGAATTTGTCGTCCGATTGGGATCCGTAAAAATAAACTTGTTGATAAACAAGAAAATACCAAAACTACACTGTAAAGGAAAAAATTGTTGACATTTCTTCAACCGGTGAAACGATTATTTAAGTATTTACAACTTAAATTCATAAGTTCGATTCAATACTTTCTTTTAGATTATCAACAATTGTCTTTTTACAGTGCATGATTTGATGATTAGACCTTCAAAGCATTAAAAAGTGAAATTTGTAAATTCTTCAAATTTTCTCTTTTTCAAGCTTAAACCCTCAAAACAGCCAAAAATAAATAAAACCTAACCAGCGTAAATGAATATTTGTCTAGTATTGGAGCAGGAATCTGACTTTACACTGTTTCATTCCTGCTGTGTCTTTAGAAAAACTTTTAGAGTGTAAAAACAAATCTTTGTCATTTTCAAATAAAATGATTTAAATTGAATTTCAGTTTCTCCAACTGAAATTTTTGACTAAATCAAACTTAATCTAATCGTGTTACTAGTCAACAGATTATTATTTTTACAGTGTTTGGATGGATGATTGAATGATTGATTGAATGGATGGATGATTTGCTGGATGGATGGATGATTGGATGGATGATTGGATGGATGGATGATTGGATAGATGGATGGATGGATGGATGATTGGATGGATGAATGGATGGATGGATGATTGGATAGATGGATGGATGGATGGATGATTGGATGGATGAATGATTGGATGGATGAATGATTGGATGGATGGATGATTGAATGGATGGATGGATTGATGATGATTGGATGGATGATTGAATGGATGGATGGATGAATGGATGGATGATTGAATGGATGGATGGATTGATGATGATTGGATGGATGATTGAATGGATGGATGGATGGATGAATGGATGGATGGATGATGATTGGATGATTGAATGGATGGATGGATGGATGAATGGATGGATGGATGTATAGATGGATGATTGATTGAATGGTTGAATGGTTGGATGGATGGATGGATGGATGGATGGATGATGATTGGATGGATGATTGAATGGATGGATGGATGAATGGATGTATAGATGGATGATTGAATGAATGATTGAATGGATGGATGCCTTGAGGGTTGGATGGATGGATGATTGGATTGATTTATGGATGATTGAATGGATGGATGGATGGATGATGGATAGATTGATGGTTGGATGGATTGCTTTAGGGTTGGATGATTGGATGGATTGATGAATGAATGGATTGATGGATGTATAGATGGATGGAATGAATGATTCCATCCATCCATCCATCCGTCTGTTTATCCCTCTGCTCCATGCCCACCTGATGGAACCTGGTCTCATGTTCTCTCTGTCGGGTCTTCTTGGACCACTGGAAGTCGGCCTTCATCTTTTTATTGTGCCCCTCGCTGACGGACAGCTTCTTCTCCTCCTCCACCGGCGCTCGTCTGTCGTCTCCACCCGCCTCCTTCTCTTTGGGGACGTGGATCTTTGCGGTGACCCTCCAGTTTTCTTCCATTTTCTGCCTCCTCTCATGTTGAGTCGCCTTATTAGAAAACACCTGCAGAGAAGGAGCAGAAAGACCTTTTTAATGTCGGAGGTGTGGGGAGGTGGGTTTACTCCTCCTTACAGGAGAAGGAGGAGTGGAGATCATGTCTGAGACACGAGTCGGAGTAGAAACCATCTTTGATCACTAAATCAATCCTGTATTTGCTTCATATGAATAAAATGCTGTAAATCACAAAACGGCGTGTAGCGAGACGACGACTGACCAACGTGAAAACCATAATCTCATCTCCTAAAGGAGACTAAAAATGCGTCTCCTCGTTTGAACGGTTTACCCTTTGGCGTCCTTGTTTCATCGTGGCGGATGAGACCATGGAGAAGGAGCCAGACAAACGTTTCCCCGCTCAACAGACGGGGAAGTTCCTTAAATAATAAACATCAAACAAACCATCAAAGCGATCTGCCTCACATGTCACTGAAGAGATCAAAGACAATGTCGCGGATTATCAAACATCAAAGACAGTGATGTCACATGTCGCCGAAGACATCAGAACTACCAAGGTCCCGTTTGGTAAAACATCAAAGCTCTCAATGTCACATGCCGCTGAAGACATCAGAACTATAAAGGGGACATCAAAGACATCAAAGTCATATGACTATCATTCCTGGGTTCCTCAGGTTGGACATCATCTCGCTACGTTTAAGAAAAGTAGCTGTGGGTGGCGTCCACAAGCAGCTGAAAGGAGCTTCCTGCTCAGGCTGGCTGGGCTCAGAGACGAGGTGAGGACATCTGGACATCAGTTTGACCTCACTTTGGAGGTCAAACTGCGAGACCCTTGCCTCAGATTTTGCAGAAAGGACCACAGATCTCATCAGGAATGTGTCAGGATACCCATGGTTGAGCTGGAGAGCCTGGCTCGGGAGATGAAGGTGACCATGCCTTCATCTCCCGAGATGGATGAATGGATTCCACAGCTAAGGTGGTCCCAAACTTTGCTTTTAGAGAAGGTGGTGTTTCCAGCTTAGGACATAATCAGTAATGAACCCAACCACCAAGTTCCAACTGCACCTGATCTCCCTCCTACATGCCCACCTGATGAAACCTGGTCTCATGTTCTCTCTGACGGGCCTTCTTTGACCACTTGGGGTCCGCCTCTATATTCTTTTTACTGCGCCCATCGCCGACGGAAAGTTTCTTCTCTTCCTCCACCAGCGGTCGTCCGTCATCTTCATCGTCGTCCATTTCTTTGGAGATCGTGATCTTCGCCGCGGCCCCCCTGGTTCCCTCCATCTTCTTCAACGTGAAATAACCGACCACAGGTGCGACTGTCTATCTGAGAGAGGACCTTCTTGGCAGAGACAAACGTTTACCTCGTTCCGCATGAGCACATGCGTACTTAAGTAGACACCTCGCGTTCTGGGATTATGACATCTAGTCTGTATGACGTCATGTGGATCGCGTGTCTGTGCTTTCATCACCGCGCCTAGCATCATCATCAAAGGGCAAGACCCAACGTTGACATCGCCGTTGCCCAACAAAACCACCAGTCTGCAGAAGGGAGCTTTAAGGAATTCGTCAAAAAGAAGTTGCTGATTCTGCGAGCCTTTTATCTTCAGGCAGGTCGTTCCAAAGTCCAGGGGTCCTGATGGCAAAGACATGGTCACCTTTAGTTTCAAGCCTCCACTTCTGAGTAACCAGGAGGACCCCACCGGAGGTCCCACAGCTGTGGGCCGGCTCATGTGGTGTCAGCATGTCTGTTACGTAGTCGGATGTTGTAATAACTTTACACTACGCTCTCTAACTTTGCACAATGCTGGATTTTAACGCTAACAGAACGATGTGGTAGTGTGATGTGTGGATATAGCTCCCCCTAGGGAACATAGATTGCATCCAAAATCCTTCTCAGGGGTCAAAATGTTTGGTTTGGTTTGAGCACTAGGTCACTTCCTGTGCCGAGAACAGCGTTCACTACGCCGTGGCAGGAGTTGGCTGGACTGACGCGTTGAGACAGCCGGTACACAATCCTCCTCACATGGTCTGGTCTCACATGGTACTAGACTGTCATCCATTACCAGAAGGAGAATAGGCTAGTAGAGGGGGACCAACAAGTCATCTCCAAATCCTTCCAGAAACCAGAAGTGATGGAAGGAAGGTTGGGCTTGGGGCTAGCAACCGCATCCTGTAAAAACCAATAACTATCGAAACGATAACAAGAGAAATAAAGTCATTTTGCAGACTGAGCACGGCCGACCACGCAACTGGCTATATGACGGATGGGGATGAAAACCAAAGGACGTCTCCACCCCGATTGCAGACCTCCTGAAGTCATCTTACTGGTGGGAGACTGGGCACCAACAATGCAAACAGACAGAATCATGGAACGACTTAGAAATGGCAACCTCACAAACAACGGCAAACAGCTAATTGACCCTATTTGAAGGGAATGACCTGATCATAGGTGGAAGCCTCTTCACGTACATCACCATCCACGAACTGTTTAACACCATCCTGCCTCTATATGAGATCTTGGAATGCCGTGTCATCCACAACAACAAGCTGATGGAACCATTCAAGATGGATACTGGAGAGAGGCGGGGGTGTATCCCGTCACCAATCTGGTTCTCTCTGACCATCTAGTGCCTGATGCTCGTGTCACCCAGGATAAATGGCATGGCATCCAACGGAACCTGTGGTCAATATTAAAGGACTTTGACTACGTCGAGGACCTAGCGCTAATGTCATGCAGGCACCAAGCCATCCAGCACAAGCTGGAGAAAGTAAGCAGAACAGCAAGCTCTATTGGACAACAAGTCAACAACAGCAAGACACAAGAAAGCGTGTGCAGCCCAAAGAATCCAATCACAGAACAGTCACGAAAAAATCTGAACAGCAAAGGACTGACTCTGGAGGCGGCCCCCCAAGAACAGCAGCTGACAGGGTGTCAAGTGGAAATCCCTTGACCATGCCGGTTGTGCCCTTCTGCGCAGAGAGGATGAGTGAGTGAGGCTATCCAATTGTGTCAAAGGGAGAGTCCTCCTGGTCCTATCCCGCGAAAATCACATGAACGTTGTGTTATTTCTATCCAATTTCATACAATAGTTACAAGATTCAGTGATTGTTTTGTGTCATGGTGTAACTGTAATGTTATTGTTTTTTATGTGAATAAAGAATAGTGTTTTATTGCGTGTTTAATCACAGATTACTCACACAAAAAAAATATGTACAATGTTACTAACGCAGAAATAATATCAATTATTTTAGGTCTTCCTTGTCCATAAACACCAAGGTTATGCAAATACCCCGGATTTGTGGAGCCATTTTAAGTTTATTTTGAGTTGGTTATTCCGTCGAGGTTTATCTTAAACTAACTAAAGGAAGAAAAACATTTAATTTTATGGTAATTTCAGCTCCATCTGGCGGCCTCCTCTACAGTTCCTTCATCGACCACTAGAGGCTGCGCGGCTCTACCACACAGCCTCACTGCCAGCGTAGCCTGTGTTCTGTGACTGAGCCAGCAGGGGGCAGCAGAGGGCAGCAGACTCCCTCACGTCACCCGGCTGTGTCTCAACCGACAGGAGAAGAAGAAGAGCCGGAAACGTCAGCACAAGGAGCTGTTAGAAATGGTAAGACAAAGACGATTAAATATTTAGTCAAGGCAGCCTTTAAATCTTGAACTCAGTTATAGCTGCTTATTTATCAATTTTATGTCGCAGGATTCAACCTTTTGGACAGTTTGACCGTAGAATGAAGCGACACCAGCGGACTCGTGACACCGCAGCTCATTCAGACGGCTAGGCTAAAAGCATTAGCATGTAGCTCGACAAATTAACAGGGAATGTAAATGTAGCCGTAAATAGTCTCTAAATGCCTTCTCTGGTCGACTAAGGGAAGCAGTTTCTGCTAGTCATTCGTGTAAAATCCGATTAAAGTATTGTAAATTCACTCATGAACAAAAGTACATAAATCCTACTTAGACCAATCTAAATCTGCCTTTCCTGTCCCTTTCAATACATGATGGACGTCCCTGAACGGTAATTATTAATAAACAGAATAGTGATGTAATCACTCCGTCACCCCAGGTTGTTTTTAGATAAAATTATTTTCTATGTTTAGGTCAAATCATCAACCCCGAAACTCCAAAGCTGGGTCCCAATTCGGTTCCTATCTCTGTCTCAGCACAAAATCTAGCCATAACAATATAACCGATGAAAGGTGATGTTAACAACAGTGATTATCTGGTTACCATGGCACCTATGGGTGGGTGCGATTATATAAGGCAGCAGGTCACTATTTTGACCTGAAGGTGTTGTCTTAGAAGCAGGACAAACGGAACATCGTAAAGATCTGCATGGCTTTGGCGAGGACCGAATTGTGATGGTCAGGTGTCAGTGTCAGAACATCTCCAGAACCACAGGTCTTGTGTGCTGTTCCTGGCAGTGGTTAGTTTTAGGATAGGATTATTTAAAACATTATTGATCTCCTTATGATATTCTTGTGCCAGAGATTGCTCCAAAATGACAGTATCGGAATATGCAATAATGATAAGAAGAAGTTTTTATTTGTCAAATACAATCATACAAGTACAAATACAATGTAGCAAATTTGATTCTTTACATTTAACTCATTCCTGAGGAGCAGTGGGCGGCTATCTGCAGTCAAGAAATAAAGACAATAGAGTATTCAATATAAGTTAGGATAAAAATAAGGCGTATAAGAAATAAATGTGAAAATGTGAATATGCGTGTGCTGTTGTACTTGATAGTAATATGTTGAAGTACTGTAATTGTAGAAATATTGTACATGAAATTAAATACAGTGTGGTAAAATGAATAAGAAGTAAATGTAAACCAGTTTCAAGGATAATTAGCCTACTAACGATAATCAAACTAAGTAATAGAAGTAACATTGCACACAATAATACGATAAAAGCGTTAGTGTGCATGTTGATAAAAATTTTAATGTTTGACATGATAATTAGGAATTACACTATAAAACTGCAAACAACATTAAATGTAATGACATTTAAGTCACACATGACATCATCAGAACTGGACCACAGAACAATGGAAGATGGTCTGAAGATTCTTAAAATCCTTTAATGTCTGGCTCAGCTGTTTGGTTGACCACATTTTGAGTTTCTATTTCTTATTTGAAAATGTGACCTGTTTTAATAAGACCCAGTGGCAGCGTTTATTCTTTAAAGAGTAAGGGCCCAAGGACGGATCCCTGTGGGACACCACAGGTCAAAGGTGCCACTGAGGAGTGGGTATTAACCTGGACATATTGATAACATCCCATTTGAAAAGTAGGATTTTGTTTGGCACGGGGCTATTCAACTTTTTTTTCGTTGTTTTTGTTTAGGTGACTGCTTCACAACAATGTCTTACAAATAAGAAATCAGAACAATCTGTAAAGTAACGGACCTAAATGTCTGCAGGATTGTGCCGACCCGTTCACATGACCGACATACTTGCAGCCCCATCGTCCGTCTGTCCGTGACGCGTAGTTAGTAGAAATGTAGCAGAGGATGAGAATGAGTCATAGAACTGATGTCATTCTAACCTCGCGCCTACAGACTCTCACCGGATCATGTGACCTCATAGCCTTTATTTCCTAGACTTGATTCGAGGCTGAGTGGATGATAAATGTGGAGTTGAATTCTTTTCACGGCTATGATGTTCAAAAGGAGGCGGAGCCTACTGGTTGCAGTTGTCTTGTCTTGCGCCCATCTGTAATCCAATTTCTTGGAATGTTGCGATACTTTAAAAAGTCAAAAGCATACATGCGTCCTCTTAGTTGCGTTAACGCCATCGTTAGGTTTCAGCTGTGTCGGCAGAAAAATTCCACTTACTGATTTGGGACCGTTTGGTTTACGACTATTGTGTTTTTACAGGCTACAGGAGTGGATCAAGCAGTGGGCATGAGCCTTGTTGTCTTCAGCCTCCTGTTGTTTACCTACTACTCCGTCTGGGTCGTTGTCCTGGTAAGATCTCTTTGAAATCCAGACCATCATATCACATGTTTTGAAACACTAAAATCCTGATTAGTTAACTGTTAATCATGCATCTAATTTTTTCTCCTTTCCAGCCGTTCGTAGACGGTGATCATCTGCTGCACCGGTACTTTCTTCCCCGGGAGTACTCGGTCATTCTTCCTGGCGTGGCAGCGGTAATCCTGCTCCTCTGTATAGGTGAGCAGACTCGCCAGAAACACTTGCTTAAATTCTCGATTCTGCCGACAACGCCCGTGAAGTCTGGACACGTGGCTTTGAACGATGTGTGAGGATTTGTCACGTATGTAAAATGTTCTTCACAGGGGCCTTCACTGCGGTTCTCATGTGGAAGAATCGCAAACCAAAGAAAGTGGACTAACCTCAGGATGCTGTGGACTGAAGTCGGTGAAAATGGACCCACTCTGAAGGTCCTGCAGCAAACAAAAAAACATTCCTGACATTCATTCTAGCTATGTTCTGCTCGTTTAAAGAAAGTCCACTTTGATTTAAAGCGTCGACTTGGAGTGTTATCGGAAAAACCTGAGAGGAACTATAGAATCGATCCGTTTCTACCGCGATAGTCTACTTTTATACAAACTTGTAATTTTGTACAGAAAGAGAAATAGAATGAGTTGAAAAGATGAAATTAAAAGAATGTGAAAGAATGCGTTGTCTGAAGGTTTTAAACTCAGCGGGTCTCTTCAGAAACAGCGTTCCATTCCCTCCTCCCGTCGGCGCCAAGATTATGACGCATTACTTTTTTGTAGTTCTGTCCTTTGTCGTCAGCCACGACTGAATGAAACACAACTTCTGCTTTGTATTTGCATTTGTATTTCGATCGGAATAATCTCCCTCTCCACTCTCCAATCGACGTTTGGAGAATCTCCACCACGATTGTCTCCGGCTTCCCTCACATTTCCCGCTCAAGCTGAAATCGATTCATAATAATGATAATAATGATAATAATGATAATACAGATCATTTATAATGCACTTTACATTTGGATCAAATCTCAAAGTGCTACAAAGTAAAAGCAGATAAAAGCATCAATAAAAAAATAACTATATAAAAGCCTGACCAAACAGCAGCAATGTTAGTTAAAGTTATAGGTTCTGCTAAAAAGGAAAGTTTTAAGTCCTTTTTTAAATGTGTCAGTCGTCTGTGGAGCCCTGAGATGGTCAGGGAGGGCATTCCACAGACGAGGGGCAGCACAACAGAAGGCCCGATACCCCCCCGGTGCTGAGCTTAGTCCGGGGAGGGAGGAGGCGGTATGAGTGGGTAGAACGGAGGGATCGTGTTGAGGTCAGTGGGGTGAGTAGTTCTTTTAGGTAGGGGGGTGCGTTACCATGGATACACTGGTGAGTGAGGAGAGAGATCTTATAATCAATCCTGGTGGAGATGGGAAGCCAATGTAGGGAACCGGTATGAGAGCTGCTTCCTGTCTTTTTCCACGTTGCTGCAGAGAGTTGGATCAGTGGCACATGAATTAAAAGATGGACCACAAAATGGAACAATTGAAGTTTAATGTTCTCATTATCACACATAGACTGAAATACAAACTCTGAGGGGTTCCATTGGGTCTAGCAGGTTTTTCAGGCACATCAAAGTGGGAGTGGGTCACGGGGCGGATCCGGATCTCTCTGAATGTCACTTGGCCTGGGATTCACTCGTCCCCCAGGATGAGCTGGAGAGAGTTGCTGGGGAGAGGGTTGATGGACTGATGTTGTGATTCAGACATTGTGGATGCTTCTCGCCTCAGGATGACAGACTGGACTCACACTACTTGGATATTCAGTTCTAAACCCCACCGAGGAATGTGGTACCAACCCAGTTCAGCTCATAAGCTGTTCTGGTCACGACGTAAACATGATTGCGATGTTTGCGTCGCAGTCATGTGCTTGTATGTAAGACGCTTCTGTGTGTGAGGGGCTTACAACACAACATCATCAAATAAATACAACCGTCTTATCAACTCTGTTATAACTTGTTACTTTCTCAGTTTCCAAATAAAGCAAACCACCGGTACTGATCCAGTACCTGGTCTTTAGTTCCACATGTGGATTTCTACCGAGTTTTTTTACTGAGCTCAAAATAAAAAGACTTTTTTTGTCACAGCTCCCCCAAGTGGACATAGGTTGTCAATATAAATTGAGAGTCCTCCTGGTTCTGACCCACAGAAACTGTAGAAGAACCTGAACTTTGTGGTATTTCTATCAAATGTGATGCAGAAGTTATCAAAGAGTTTCTGAACAAACTAACTGATTGTTTACTTTCATGTTTGTGTAATATAATGATGTCAGAGCCTTTGATCTAAAAAAAAATCAAGTAATAGTACAGATTACTTACACACAGTAACAGATTACTTACACACAGTAACAGATTACTTACACACAGTAACAGATTACTTACAAACAGTAACAGATTACTTACACACAGTAACAGATTACTTACACACAGTAACAGATAACTTACAAACAGTAACAGATTACTTACACACAGTAACAGATTACTTACAAACAGTAACAGATTACTTACACACAGTAACAGATTACTTACACACAGTAACAGATTACTCACACATAATAGGAGATTACTCACACGCAGTAACAAATTACTCACACATAGATTACTCACATAGTAACATATTACTCACACATAATAGGAGATTACTCACATATTAACACAGTACTCACACGCAGTAACAGATTACTCACACATAGATTACTCACGTAGTAACATATTACTCACAAATAGTAACAGATTACTCACACATAGTAAAGTACTCACACATAGTAACAAAGTACTCAAATAGTAACTGATTACTCATCGCCCCTCTTGGTTTCATGGCTAGGTAGAGCTGTGTGTCATCTGCATATCGATGAAAGTTTTAGGCGTAATGTTACAGCAAGGGAGCATCATTTCACAAAGACAAAGTAAAGAAAATGGACAAAACATGTTCCTTCTCTGAAACAGATGTTTTCTGGTGTCCACCAAAATGTTTATGTTTACGTTCTGAAGTTGTTTGTGAACCATGTGAGAAGAGGCGAGCGCTCGACCTCGCATCACTTCTGCGGTCCCGGAACTGAAGGCGGCCTGTGTGCTCGTTGTCAACAATCTGCACACTCAGCATCACATGCTCCTTCAGAGGCGGGATCCATGCCGTCTGCTGTTTTTGTCTGCTGTTTGCTCCCGCAGACGTGATGTTCTCTGCAGATCTCTGGTCCTCTGGTAGCTGCTGTCTTCAGCGGTTTCTGCGTTTAGTGAGGAACCGGCGTTCCGGCAGGATGGTCCTGTTCTAATGCTTATTAATTCCCCCCCTCATCATCAATCTACATTCTATAGCCCATAATAAAAAGTTCAGCTAGAGAACTTCTCTTCTCCACTGAAGGCTCTTCAGAAGAGGGGGCCTCCCGAACTCTTAAAAGGAAGTTTGGAAAGACTTCCGAGAGCTGGACCTCCAGCAGTACTGAGTGAAATCAGGGGAGAAGGTCCTCAGTAAGACAGTGGACCCAGAACCTGGCTGAGCTCCAGAGATCCTGTGTGGAGATGAGAGGAACCAGCAGATGGTCAATCATCACTGCAGCACTCCAACCATCTGGGCTGGTCTGGGGGGGGATCCTGGCGCCGCTCGTCTCCTGCCCAGTACCATCCCAAAGGTGAAGCATGCGATGGCGGTGCCAGCTCTGCCTTCCGAGGATGACCAGCCTCCCGCCTGGGAGAGGTGACGGGGAACCTTGTTCAAGTCCACGACAACCAGAGCGGTCCATCTGGACCTTCTCTCTACGGGAAAGCCTTCTGTGCCGATATCCGTCTGGGGTACCGTCTTCAGAGGCAGTAATAATAATAATAATAATAATACATTTAATTTATAATGCACTTTACATTTCAATCAGTATCAGTATCAGTATCAGTATCAGTAATAAGTAATCAGTATCAGTAAGAGGAAACAGACAGAACCCTTTGCCTCTGTAGAACCTGGGGGGGCAGGACCAACTCGCCCCACAGCAGATCAACGGTGAAGACTCCAGACTTTGGAGGAAGGGGGAACGGCTGGCCCAAGAATGCCCTGCTGCTCCAGAGTCCTGTTTGAAACTGAAGGCATATTGAACTCAAAGCCCCTCAACTATGTCCCCCCAGACGTGGGGGGCCCAGATCTGTTGACAAACTCCCTGCTCATGGAGCGGCCAGATGCCTCCCCCCCCAAAGTCGTCTCTTATTTCACTCCCCCCCCCCCCCGTCCCGAAAAAAGAGTCAGCTGTGTGTTTGACCTTTACAGTCAGGTTTTGAATCTGCCTGTGAACTTTTACACACGACTACTTACTGAATGAATGTTTCCTTTTCCTGTTTATCAACTTTTATTGCCTGTCATTTTCATTTCTTTAGATTCTAGGCTTGTCTGTTCATTCCGGTGGTGGGATTTTCCACTATTTGTTCATTTTTGTAATTTTTTTGTTTAATTGGAAGATTTAAAGGTGCAGTGTGTAAAAATTTAGTGCCATCTAGTGGCGAAGCTCAAAATTTCAACCTATATTACATCTCAGCTCAACCCTCCCCATCCAAGAATCTACGCTGGCAGGGGGAGAGAAAGAGAGACCACTATCCACGACCACATCAAAGGGCTTATTGTCTAGATTTATTCAGTGAAAGTCTCCATTCAAAATAACTAATATTATCATTTATTACTAATAAAACGGTCTGTGTCTCTCGCTAGTTTGATTTTTGTTTCAGAAATGGATATTCAAAATTAAAAAAAAATGAATGACTTCAATTTCCAGATATGTAGGATATGCAAAGTTCAACCACAACATTAGAACCGGTAAGTGGTCTTAATGTTGTGGCTGGTCGGTCGTTAGTAACAGAAGGTAGGTCGTTACATAGTAAAATATTACTCACACATAGTAACATTTTACTCACACATAGTAACAGATTACTCACATATAGTGACAGATTACTCACACATAGTGACATATTACTCACACATAGTAACAGATTACTCACACATAGTAACAGATTACTCACACATAGTAAAAGATTACTCACACATAGTAATAGATTACTCACACATAGTAGCAGATTACTCACATATAGTAACAGATTATCACACATAGTAACATATTACTCACATATAATAAAAGATTACCCACACATAGTAACAGATTACTCACACATACTAACATATTACTTACACATAATAGCAGATTACTCATGCATAGTAACAGATTACTCACAGTAGCAGATTATCAGACATAGTAACATATTATTCACACTTAGTAACAGAATACTCATACATTCTTACATATTACTCACCAATAGTAACAGATTACTGACATATAGTAACAGATTACTCATACAAACTAACATATAACTCACAAATTGTAACAGATTACTCACACACAGTAACAGATTACTCACACATAGTAACTTATTACTCATGCATAGTAACAGATTACTCACACATACTAACATATTACTCATACATAGTAACGGATTACTCACACATAGTAGCAGAATACTCACACATAGTAACAGATTACTCACACATAGTAACATATTACTCACACATGATAACATATTACTCACACATAGTAACAGATTACTCACATATAGTAACAGATTATCACACATAGTAACATATTACTCACATATCATAAAAGATTACCCGCACATAGTAACAGATTACTCACATATACTAACAGATTATCACACAGTAACAGATTACTCGCACATAGTAACAGATTACTCAGGTAAAATGTTCACAGAAAATAAATTATTTTAGGTCTAACCTGTCCACAGACATCAAGCTAATTCAAATACACCTGATAGTTGTGACTCCATTTGAAGTTGATTCTGGGTTTTTAATATGCTTCTGATATGTAATAAGGTAAAATAAGGTGTGAGCACAACTTAACATCAGAACCTCTACCTTTCCCTCTGTTTACTGTCATAATGGTGTCTTTCTGTGTGACAACAGACACGTGGCAGTTGGGTGACCAGCATTATGCCACGGACCACAGCACAGTCCGTGAGGCTGCTGTATTGTGTTGGTCTCCATAGTTACCGTGTTGGGCCCTGACTGACAGTCGTCTGTCTTTTGTCCTTGTCGTTGGCCTCTCTGGGCTCCACCGGCGCTTTGATTTCTTTCTGCTGGAGCTCTGAAAAAAGAGCCTCGGCTGCGCTCACACTCCGCCACGGTTTTGGATTTGAGCGTTTCTCTGTGTCCCAGATGGAGATGTCGGCAGCGTCAGGCGACCCGGAGCGGTCCAGCGCGGTGAAGAGGAGGCGCTGGGGAGGTCTGAGGCAGCAGTGGAAGCTTCTGGGCCTGTTTGAGATCGACCAGCAGCATGAGTTCTACGGCCTGACCTGCATGATGAAGGAGGGACTGGCAGCCGCCACGCAGGTCGACGCCGACGCCGCGCCCCCAGTGAGTACGGGTCACCGGAGGAGGACGTCTATCCATACACTGTAAAAACAGCTTTGAGGGAAATACAGAGAGAAACTGTCAAAAGCCCATCAAATTGAAATAGTATCTTACAATAGTATGAAAAGTATAGTTACAGAGGATTACCCTAAATGAATGATATAGTTCGGGGTTCCCCATCGGTATTTTAGGACTTAAAGAGATTCAGATACTTTAAAGCATCAATGCTTGTTGGGCAGCAGGTGAACGTTTTTTACCTGGACTCGATGCTGGAAGCAGGAAATATGGACCTGAATGACTTTGAGGAGAACCAGATCGATGTTCCGATTGGTTCAGAAATTCTCCAGAGCTGCTAGTCTTGCTGAGTGTTGCTGGTTCCTGGTAAGAACCTTCAGGGCGGTGTAAGGAAAGAGGACCAGGGTCGTGGGTGCCCAAGGATCAGTGGAGGCCAACCCGTGTTGTCTGATTGAAAACATTGTATAGAAGGGAACATCTTCTGGAAGATTACGTACAAAGGCGACCCTGAGGGTCATACATTTGGACTTTTGTTTCATTCTAAAGCTACTGAATCATTGCTGACGGAAAACGTTACAAAAAGAACCTTCCTGATCCGATTAAAGACTCTCCTTAAAGATAGACTAAGATATTTACATTTGTTTGAAACCGGTTCAACATCGTCAAACCAGCAACAAGACAACAACGCTGCCATCAACAGTGTTTCCTGCCGTAAAACATATGTCATCGGGCGTGAGACCGAATCCGGACCTCATTCACACCACAGCACCAGCGGACATCGTCAGCCAGCAATAATCAACAGCTGTGTAAGATACTTGAAAGTGAGACTCACCGAAACTGTTTCTCATCTGATGCATTATAGTCCGGCCCCCTTTCTGTCTTTAAACAATAGTCCAATAGAACTGGAGCTGGAGCTCGAATATCAGCGCCTTCCAGTACCGACGTAGTAGTACTGACGTAGTAGTACTGACGTAGTAGTACTGACGTAGTAGTACTGACGCAGTAGTACTGACGCAGTAGTACTGACGTAGTAGTACTGACGTAGTAGTACTGACGTAGTAGTACTGACGTAGTAGTACTGACGCAGGACTCGGCTGACTTAGACCACGCCCAGTCTGCAGTTAGGGTAGCTAGCTACCCCTAGCTAGTCAAAGAACATGTCCTTAATGGCAATTCTGAAATCTCATTGGTTAAAAAATATGACAATCATCAAAACTTTCCCGTCTATGTCAATGGCAAAGTATTCACTCAGATGTTCTGGTGGGGTAAAGTCGGGAGACTGGGTCTGCAGAACCTTTATTCTGTGACCTCTGAACCATTCTTGGGTTGATGTTGAGGTGAGTTTAGAATCATTGTCCTGCTGGAAGGTCCAACCACGACCCACTTTAAGGTTCCTGAGTCCATGGAACAATGTCTAGAACAAGATGTCCAGAACCTTTGGAAGAAAAACAGCCCCATAGCATCAGAGATCCACCACCAGACTCCACAGTGGGTACGAGGGGCTTTTCCCTACGACTTTCTTTCTTGCTAGGCCACGCCCATCTTTGATGTTTGTAACCTAAAATCTCTACTTGGGTTTCATCTGACCTCTGACCTTGTTCCAGGAAAAGTCCCTGTGGTGTTTGTCAAACCGTAGCAGCGTTAGCTTGTTTGTGGACGACAGCAGAGGCTTTTTTCTAGCTACCCTCCCAAACAGCTGGTGTTGGTGTCGGCGCCATCTGATGGTGGTTAGGGAGACTTTCTGACCCCAACTGACCTCTGACCTCTGACGTTTCTAGCTGTAATCCTCTTTAACCACTCCAACCCTCCTCCTCACAGTCTGTGGGGTCAGTTTGCAGACACGTCCTCTTCCAGGCGGATGTCTAACATCTCCAGTCTCTTTAAACTTCTTCATTATTGATCTAACTGTTCAAACTGACATTTTGAGCTGCTGAGAGATGTTCTTGTCTCCATTGTCAGATTTGTGCAGCTCTACAACTTTTCTTTGCTCCTCATTGCTGTGTTCTCTGGTCTTCATCATGGTGAAGAACCTCAGAGAGAATCAGGCCTGTGTCACCTCATATTTATACCCCAGTCAAACAGGAAGTACCTGTTCACCACTTCAGAGTTCCTGCTCACACAGGTGAAGGTAGAAATATAAAACAGGACCTTTAATTGTAGATTTTGCGTGATTGTGTGCCAGTAATTGTGGAAAACACATTTTACAGAAAAATATTTGTTTTGTGTTTATAATGTAATTATTATTATTATTTATTTTTTTTACTTGAAGTAAATGATAGATTTTGTGAATAGTTTGAATTAGTGATCATGGATATAGACAATAAAGACATTGTGCGGGTGCACAAGAACTTAATTGCCGATAACGTTGCCTCTGGTTCCGATGGAAAGCCGTCATCATCACATCACAGCAATTTTGGCGGCAAAACGGGAGTGACACAGTATTCGGCAGGTGGTTTTATTGTTGTGGCTGAGTGACGTGAGTCTACAGGTTGTAACACGCTGTTGTAAAAAACGTGTTCCAGGTGGAGTTTTGTGTTTCCAGCACTATTATCATATTTATTTTCTCTTTACACTGCAAAAAACAGCCATATGGGAAAAAAGCCAAATATTCTCGATCGTAAACCAACTCCAAACGTTGGTTGATCTCATTCCGACTCTCTGTTTCCGATTGAAAAATGTGACTGAAACTGTTTAGAATATTGACGCAGTGGCAGCATAAAGAGTAAGGGGCCGAGGTTGGAGCCCTGGGGGACACCGCAGGTCAAAGGGGTCATGGCTACGGAGAAACTCCTACTCGATAAGTCGCAAAATGTTAGGTGTTCCACTACCGACGTAGTGGAAGAACCTCCCTGACTGAGGATGGTTTGCCACCTTGAGATCTTTAGTCCTACACTGTAAAAAGGGAACTATTTGATAAACTTTTCTAAATTCTTCTTCTTCAAAAAAATTTCTTCTTCTTTTTTCACAACTTTACCTTCAATTAACCTAAAATATATAAACAGTAACTAAATATTTCTTCATTATTGGTGCACAATTTTCTTACATTGTTTACATTCTTGTGGCGTTTTAAGACAAATATTACACTGTAAAAAGTTAAACTGTTGATGTTGATTTAAAAAAAAAAATCTAATTTAATTGTGTTTTACCAGGTTTTTGTTTTTTTACAGTGAATTTCGTCTTTCATTCTCTCAGCCTTTTTATGGCGTGTATGAACTAAATGGATATCATAGAGAACTCTAAAAGCAGATCGTCATCTAGAAGGAGCGCCGTCTGATAGCCGTCTGATAGCCGTCTGATAGCCGTCTGATAGCCGTCTGATAGCCGTCTGTTAGCCGTCTTCTCCTTTCTGTGAAAATTCCCCATCCTGTTCCTCCTCTCGTCTGTTTAAGGTCTCCTGCCTTAAACAGACGACGGTTCAGTGTGAATGAAGAGTCACGGGTTCAACACTCCCGGCTTCTGTTCCTCCCTAATCCCTGCTGCCGACTCAGCAGAACCACCTCCATCTGTTGTTCTGCCGGGTCCTGGACAGAATCGTTCCGTTTTAGGCCCCTCCGTGGAAACGGTCCCACCAAAACTGAATTTAACCGCTGCATGGCGTCACTACGAATGTGTGAGAGAGAGAGAGAGAGAGAGAGAGAAGAGAGAGAAGAGAGAGTGATAGATAGAGAGAGAGTGAGAGAGAGAGAGAGAGAGAGAGAGAGAGTGAGAGAGCGCAGAGAGAGTGATAGAGAGAGAGAGAGAGAGCAGAGAGAGAGTGAGAGAGAGAGAGAGAGAAGAGAGAGTGAGAGAGAGAGAGTGAGAGAGAGTGAGTGAGAGAGAGAGAGTGAGAGAGCAGAGAGAGAGAGAGAGAGAGGGAGCAGAGAGATAGAGAGAGAGGGGGAGCAGAGAGAGAGAGAGAGAGAGAGAATACGATGGTTTAAATTGTGGAAAATCTGAGTGAAAAAAATCGATCAAAAAAACCCTAAAAATATATAAATAACCAAATTAATTAAAAAAAAGAACAAAAAAATAATTAATGTTACAAAGTAGGAAAAACTGACTGAACTCAGAGCCTCAGAATAAGACCGGCCAATCACAGCAGACAGTTTTACATCACAAAACTTTATTGACTGATCAACAGATGCAGGAACAATCAATAGAAAGAAACAAACAGAAAAAGAATAATAATACAAAGAGCATGAACACAAAAAAAAGGATACATATATAAATCTTTTTCTGACATCATCTTCATCATCATCATCATCATCATCATCAGACCCTGACCCAGATATAAGGAGTTCAGCTCCGCCCACAATCAAGGTCAGGATGAAACACCTGATGGAGCCACATTTATATTCACACACATTCTATTTAAAATGCCTTTTTTTTACCTTCCTCACGTGGATCAAACTCAATGTGAGTCTGAATGATCCACTTCAGATAAGCCCCGCCCACCAGAGGAAACTCCTTAGACGAAACAGATCTATGATCATATTCTTATTTTTTTGTAGCGGATCTGGAATAAAATGAGGAGAGCATGTAGACGCAGCTTTTATTCCACTAAACTTTCTATTCACAACAACTGAAATATGGAAGCGGCGCCTTTTTGCTATTTAGGGACTGTTGTTGGTTTTATTAGCTTTGGTTTCCATGGTTACAAGCTGGAATTTTACTCAATACGGTGGTTCGGTTTCCATATGGGATCAGAAATCCTCTCAAATCTCACTTATTTCTTCATTTCCATCATTCCTGCAAGGATTTATTCCACGTACGGGAATGAACAGAAAATAATTTGTTTTGTGAATTAGACCCATTTTTATTCCTCGTTTCTTAACTTTAGGAAAACAGAAGAAATGCAACAGGAACAGCTTCAATAACTTCTGTCTTACTTCAGTGAAACGCTCCCACTGGCACGACCTTTTTCTTCTTCTTCTTTTTCAATCAATGACGTCATCTTTTGTCGATTTAAAAAAAAAACAATGTAAATGTGTTTAAAATATATCTAGAAATGAACCTAACCTTCTTATTTCTATTTATTCTATCTGTTTATGCTCTCCAAACGTCTCTCCTCTTCCTCTAGCATGAACTGTCGGACGATGATTTCAGGTCAGCGGTCACACAGATTCATAAGGTAAGTGGGCGTGTCTTAACGGAGCTTAAAGGTGCGGCGCGTAAAATTCCATATTTCAACTTTTGTTACGCGTAAAAAAAACATTATTATTAAACATTATTAAAAAGAAACATTATTCTAAAATATAAATATGTACTGTATATATACATATATACATATATATGTATATATGTATATTTGCATATATATGTGTATATATGCAAATATTTGATCCAAATGTAAAGTGTATTATAAATTAAATGTATTATTATTATTATTATATATATGTATTATATATACATACATACATATTTATGCATATAATAATATATACCTGCATATATATATACATACATACATATATATACATATACTTACATATATACATACATATATACATACATACATATATATACATATACTTACATATATACATACATATATATATATATACTTACATATATACATACATATATATACATATACTTACATATATACATACATATATATATACATACATACATATATATATATATACTTACATATATACATACATATATATATACATACATACATATATATACATATACTTACATATATACATACATATATATATATATACTTACATATATACATACATATATATACATATACTTACATATATACATACATATATATATACATACATACATATATATATACTTACATATATACATACATATATATACATATACTTACATATAAACATACATATATATATATATATACATACATATATATACATATACTTACATATATACATACATATATATATATATATACATACATATATATACATATACTTACATATATACATACATATATATATATATATACATACATATATATACATATACTTACATATATACATACATATATATATACATATACGTACATATATATCTGTACACATACATAATGGCCTTTTTCAAAGGTTTGGCGGCAGAGCGCCCCCTGGTGTCATGTGATGGACCTGATAATAGTGAGGTTGGACTGTTGTCTGTCTGTAGCCGCGTGTGTTTGTCACGTCTCCAGGATTTCACCATGGAGACGTTTGCCGGTCCGGTGTTCTCCAGTCTGCGTGGGTCTGCGGGGATGACGGAGCAGGAGTACCGGCGGTCCCTCTGCTCCGAAGGTTCCTACCTCCAGTTCATCAGCAACTCCAAGAGCAGAGCAGACTTCTTCCTCACGTGAGCTCCTCACCCCCACCACACTCATCCTCACTGTTCTGGAACACAACGTTTCCTCAGCTGGATGTTCTTGTTCGGGGAGTTTCACGCTCTGCTTCGATCTCCTAGAAACGACAAACGCTTCTTTCTGAAGACCCAGAACCAAAGGGAGATCAAATTCCTTCTTGCTAATCTGAGGGGCTACGTGGAACATCTGAGGAAGTACCCCCACTCTCTGCTGGTCAAGTTCCTGGGTACAACACACACACACACACACACTGACAGAAAAACACACACACACACACTGACAGACACCCAAAATAATCCAGTTCTTCCTCACAATAAGGTCTAGTGGATATAAAACCTGAACACGATCCATCACACAGTTATTCTAGTTATCGCGTTATCACGACGGATCTGCGGCGACTTTTCTCGGACATTATGACCTTTTCTCAGTTTATGTCAGTGGAATGAAAATGATCTGAAATGTTTTAAACCTCAAAGGATTGAGGTTTAAAAACTTTATGATACATGAAAGTCCACTGGGATCAAAGACTATAAAAGGTGTTGTGACTATGATGGGGGTCCGCTGAACCGGTTCTCCGCTGTGACCCCGCCCCCCCAAAGGTTTGAGGATCCCTGTTTTACTGCACTGAATGTTTCCTCTCTCTCTTTTCAAGGTGTTCACACCATCAAGATCCCACGCAGACGGAAGGTACCGCTCCACATGTACCGGTTCTCTACGTGGCATTATTGTTATTATGGGATGCTTCAGGGCTTTAAAAAAAAATCACAACATTTGTTCCTTTTTTGCAGAAATACCTCATCGTCATGCAAAGTGTGTTTTATCCAGACGACCGCATCAACGCCAGGTGGGCCGCTCTTTATTTTAGGTTCCCTTAAAGACAAAGTCTGGGTTCCAGCAGCACAACAGTCATGGTCCAGAACCAGAACCAGAACCAGGAGAACCTGAGCTCATGTTTTTTTTTTTTTGTGATTACAACTTCTTTAAATTAGGTAGTTAAATAGTAAACAAATATAAAGAAGGAGAAAAAAAAGAGTATACATTTATAGATATAATTAAATAGATGTATATATATTAGATAATAAAATAAGGAAAACGGAAAGACGAGAAAATATGCAAATACTCACATAACCTTTCATAGATCTCAGATTTATATTCCAAACAAATTCTTTATAAACTTTCTCTAGTTTCATCTTTATTCTTTATTTTTTTTCTGTCGTTTATTTCCCCTATTTTCTCATTAAATAATTTGATTATATTTATATGATTGGCTTAAACAATGTTTTTACTTTCACAACAGTTTTTTTCATTTATCTTTATTTAAACAGGTGCTAAACAAATAAAGTTATTAACATAATTACTATCATTTTTATTATGATTATTATTATTAATAATGATAATAATAAGGAGACGGTTGTTTTCTAAGTTTCGTTGAACATCTCTTATTTGTGTTTTTATAAACTGTTCTGTATTTTTCAGATTCGACATAAAAGGCTGTGAAGTGAGCCGTTGGACCGAGCCGGCGCCGGAGGTGAGCCAGATCATCGTGGTTCTGAAAGACATGAACTTTGAAGGCCAGTGCATCACTCTGGGTGAGAAACTTCTACTTACACTGTAAAAAAGTTGTTGTTTTTTTAAATATATGCAGTATGCAAATTATGGCCCAGAACCTTATCTTCAAAAGGTTTTGGGCCGTAAGTTCTAAACCGTTGGTCCGATTTAGTCCAACTCCGGTGAAGATGATCGACTGGAGGAGATCTTCTCTGACGGTGTCACATTTTACTCTAATAGTTCATCATTTTCTCACTAGGGGGACATTTTTGTGAAAAACGGACAAAACTTCACATTTTATTTGAGCAGTCCAATCAGAGAGATTGCTTGTACAACGCAGGGGACTGGGGCCTTTTCCTCGGATGAACCAGCGTAGATCTAGTTTATTGGGGCTGGTGGATGATGATGATGACGATGATGATCTCAGAGCTGCATCACTGATGGTAGCTGCCTCTGACTCCCCCCCCTCTCCCGGTGATGTCATGTGACCCGTGTTTGTTTCAGAGGGGCAGCGCCCCTGGCTCCTGCAGCAGGTGGAGATCGACACCAACTTCCTGCGGAGGCTCAACGTCCTGGACTACAGTCTCCTGCTGGCGCATCAGCCCTTACACCGGGATGAACGCCACCAGGGTCTCTCGCTCGCCACGCTCATCATGAGAGCCAAACGGTAGCAGGCTGTTTTTTCTGCAACCGAAAACGGTCGAAACGAAACCAGATAAGGGAACAAAAGAAATCAAACTTCCTTTAAAAAAAGAATGTACCACATCTTTATGTTAAATCAGCGTAACATAGCCAGTTTTTTTTACTGTTTAAAAACATGCTTGACTTTTTCATTTTATGCCCAATTTAGAGCCAAAAACAATCTAATCTTTGCATATTTACAAAAAAATTGATTTGTCATAGTTTTGAAACTCATCCTGGACGTTTGGGTTTGTTCCCACAGATGTTTTTGTTTAGTGACTGATAAAACCGCCGTCTGTTTTAGGTCTTCCATACAAATTTTTTTTTTTTTTCCGCTAATCACGCTATTTAATTCCAAAAAATCCGTTAAGAAAAAGTCCAAATGTTCATTTCCTGCCTGATATATCCGGCAGGTAACCATGGCAACCGGTAGTTTACATGGTAACCATTTACCGCCTCGCTTGTCAGTGGTTATAATATTATGGCTGACGGAGACTTTGCCGTTCCATGTGAGTAAATCTGCGTCTTCTCTTTGTGGTTCTAGATCCGTGAATCCAGCCTCGAGCCCGGTCCACGCCGGCGGTCCTGCTGTCCCCGGAACAGTCCCAGAAGATGAAACCGCCTTCCTGCTTTCTGAAGCGGACGGCGGCTGCTCTCAGAAAACACGGGACGGATCCGCTCCTCAGACCGACCCGAGACCGGCAGAGAGCGAGCCCCAAGACTTCAGGGCGGGAAACCGACGTCTGCTGCCCAACCTGAAGAACCCCCTGCATATCGTGGACGGGCCCGAGCAGCGCTACTTCATCGGCATCATTGACATTTTCACGGTTTACTCTTTCAAGAAGAGGATGGAGCACTGGTGGAAGAGACTGAGACACCCGGGCCGCTCCTTCTCCACCGTCAGTCCGCGGGCCTACTGCCTCAGGCTATGTCGCTGGGTCCAGGACCACAGCAAGTAAAGCCCGATTTAGGTGAAGGGAACTCCTGACCGGTTCTAACCGAGCTTATCTGAGCAGCTTAAGTCCACACGCACTGACCGTTATGTTCCTCTGTTTGTCGTTCCACGTCTTCAAACATCCTGAGATCGCCGAGAAAAAAGTCCTTCAACCGGGAGCCACAGAGGAAGAGGGAAAATTAAAGTTCCCTCCAACAGATGATCCGTGATAGTTTCTTTAAGGAAGTCTCCGAAGGGTCTCCGCCCCGAGCAGCAGCAGGAAACGGAGTCTGGATTCTGATGGTGGTGGTGGCTGATGACTCTGCAGAGGCGGATGAGTGATGAAGCTGGGGAATCTGGGTGGAGACAGCAGCAAGACGATGGCTAACGATGAAGACGCGGTGAGATTGGAACCTCTGAGGGGACAGCGGGTGAATGGAAGGACAGGTGTGTTGCGAGAAATAAACTAGACTAAATCTTCATTTCCTGTTGTTACGGCGCCTCCCTTGCGATCTTTGGACTTTCTTGACTCGCTTAAAAAGATTCATTGATACTAAGATAGATTCTCCGTGGTTGACCTTCAATAACGCAGAAACCTGACCTCGTCCTGAACTCGTGTTTCAACTAAAACTTCTTCACAGGGTTTCTTCCTGGTCACAAACCCATTTCTCACCCGGAGAACTTCCTCAGCCACGGCTAGAAGGTGCATCTCCTCCGGTCGATTCCTATGAACCCAGTTTGGACCCAATCGGATCAACAGCTGGGAAATTAGGGGCCCAAAAACTTATGAAGATAAAGCTCCCCCTTGTGTCAGAATCTTACAACTAAGTTTTCCCAAAATCGTTCCAGTTCTTCCTCGCACCAAGGTCTATGAGGGCATAAAATGTGAAAATCTTCCATGGTATCGTTTTTGGGTTATGGCTGGAAACAGGGTTGTTTTTTTTTTCGTAAACAGCTCCCCCTAGTGACTAAAACGTGATACATTCAGGATATAGATCCTCAATTTGATTGATTCGCACTAAATTTGGACAAAATCGGACCAACGGTTAAAAAAATTATTTCCGGAAAAACAGTGGAAAAGAAATCTCCCCCTAGTGTCAGAAATATGCAACCGACTTTTTTCCAATATCGATCCAGTTCTTCCTTGTACTAACATCTATAAGGACAGAATGAAATCCATGGTACAGTTTCTGAGTTATTGAGCTAACACGAAGAATCTGCGGCGGCGTGGACGACGCAGCACCGTTCCCGATCATTTAAACCCGAACCCGAAAAAAAATCTGAATTCCGATGTTTAAATCTCCAGTGAAAACTCGGCATTACCGGAGTGGATGAGGAGTTCTGGTGGTGAAATGGGTTTACTGACGATCAGATCAGTGTTTGACTGCAGCAGTGGAATATGTCAATCAAACACACTGTGTCATGTAATAAACGTGTAATAAACGTGTAATAAACATGTAATAAACATGT
>JBBDHG010000472.1:250000-312500 GCA_037951165.1 Lophius americanus
CATCTACCTCCTCATCTACCTCCTCATCCATCTCCTCATCTACCTCCTCATCTACCTCCTCATCTACCTCCTCATCTACCCCCTCATCTACCTCCTCATCTACTCCTCATCTACTCCTCATCTACTCCTCATCTACTCCTCATCTTCCTCCTCATCTACCTCCTCATCTACTCCTCATCTACTCCTCATACATCTCCAGTGATTGGACCACTTCTGTGGACCAGGTGTATTTTGGGTGTGGTGCTTACCTTTGCCCTCTGGTTCTGGAACCAGACCTGGACCACCCGAACACTGAGTCCAGTCTCTGATGCCAGGGTCTCTCTCACCTGCGGGTCAGAACCACAGTCTTAATCAGCGATCAGACATCTACGAACCCGTCCGACCAGCAGAACCCGTCTCCTGACCTTTCTGCAGGGTTTGGAGGAGACCTGGAAGGAGGTCTTGAAGGTTCTCCTCTGTTGGGTCGTGAGGATGGTGCGAGGCCTTTTGGGCCGACGGAGGTCCCGGGTTCTTCCCGCCACGGCTGCAGAACTTTTCTCCGACTTCAGATCCAGATCTTCATCCCCACTCTTATCTGTCACCAGAACCAGACGTCACTTCAAACACGGCTGCCGTGTCTACTTTTACAGGCAGGCTCAAACTGGACCTCCTGGTACCTGATCCTGAGTGGAGGAGGTCCACCTCTCTCTCGTAGTCGCCCCTGCACAGCAGCTGACCTTCTCTCAGAACAAACTCCTCCCCCTTCCTCAGCGGTCGCTCGCAGGCGCAGCAGCAGAAGCAGCGCAGGTGGAAAACGTTCTCCAGAACTCTCATCACAACCTGGGAGGGACCGACCCGCTGAAGACACGCACCGCAGCGGATGGCAAACAACCTGAGGAAACCCAAGACAGAACCTTCAGAATCGTGAGGAACCCGTTCTTCTCATCCTGGTTTCTTCTGTTTCTGGGTCTCACACCCAACCCTGTCGGACCTTCTGAGTTTAACAGGTTCTGATGAGGGTTAAATAGCTCCTGGGTCACCAGTGGGACTGGACATCTAGATGTTCCACCTTCAGAATCTACACCGGAACCAAACCCTCCTGATAGCTGGAGACATTCACTGACGTCACTGGGGAGGAATCCTGGCCCACTCTCCTCTCCAGAACTCCAGAACTCTCCTTTAGTCCGGAAACATTGGAGGTTCTGTGAGCAGGAGCTGATCTCCTCAGGTCCAGTTCATACACCACAGCATCTCCACAGGGTTCAGGTCCAGACTTTGACTATGAGCCATCCACAGATGGACTTACTTACTGCAGACTGATGACCCGACATTCTCCACAAGAATTTCCTGCTGGAGAGCAGAATTTTTTTCTTTTCTTTTTTATGGCGGGTCGTCCTGGTTCTGAAGCAGCAAAGCTTCTCCTGCTCTGATGTTCTTCTGCTTTCTCAGCTTTGGCGAGGGTCTCATTGTTATTGTTAGATGAGTGGGTCAGAACATCTCCAGAACTGCGGGTCTCGTTGGGTGTTCCCGGTCTGCAGTAACTAGAACCAACCAAAGTGGTCCACTTGTGAACCAGAGCCAGGATCATGGGCCCGCTTCTTTTCGATGTTCACCATGAACCCAGACTTCATCAGATCCAGATCCAGTTCTCAGTGTTCTGGTTCTCCACCAGTTCACCCGACCTCTGACCTCTGCGTCCGAGTGCTGCTTTTGGCTCCGCCCTGCACCTACTCTGTCCCGGTGGGCGGGGCTCCGACGGCGATGCTGTCGTTGATCGATGTTCAGAACCAGATTTGTCATCACCTGGCGGTCCTCTGAGACCGCTAGCAGTCCAGGTTTAGAGCGTGTCGAAGTGTGATGTGAGGAGGAGGAGGAGGAGGAGGAGGAGGAGCATAAATCACTCCCTCCATCACATTAACGCCTCACCCTGTTCTACGGCGCCTGGTTCCTCCACCTCAGACGTGTTTACATTCAGGACATGGTGGCTCTCCGGAGCTGAAACCTTTCTCTCCACAGCTCCCTGCACACCGACCGGCGGTATAAATCACTGTAGGCGGTTGATGATGGCGAGGACGAAGGCCTCTGCTGTCGGGGGGGAAAGAGTCCGCAGAGGCGATGAGATCCAGCAGCAGAGATTGTTTTTCTTCTGCTGATCTGGGATGTGGGTCAAACAGAACCGGACCCAGAGCAGCTCCTACTGGTTCCTGTGCTGTTTATTTGGGTTGGCTCGGTACACCCCCTCTCCACCTGGATCATATTTCCTCAAGGACCGGGTCCAGAACTTACTACGGATCTGCTGAGGCTGATGATGGAGACAACGGAGCGGTGATGATTCCATCCAGCTTCTCTGAGGTTCTGCTGAAGAAGGTTCTCATGCTGGACTCAGAGGAGAGGACAAAGTCCAAAAACGGACCCACTTCAACATTTCCACAGAAACATCAGCACAAAGTTCTCCGCCTGGTGTCACAGGAGGAGGAAAAGACCCGTCTGAAAATAGGTCTAAGAAACCTGGAGTTGACCAGTTCTGGTTCTGACTGACGGTTACGGGTCAGGTCTGGCCCTTTAAGAGGTCGGTCTCATGGGTGTTGCGTCCCTGTGAGTTGGGGGATTATGGGA
Organism: Lophius americanus; assembly: GCA_037951165.1. Lineage (NCBI taxonomy): Eukaryota > Metazoa > Chordata > Actinopteri > Lophiiformes > Lophiidae > Lophius > Lophius americanus. Next base: position 252,596 of record JBBDHG010000472.1, read on the forward strand.
GTTGTATTTTGTTGACGATGTTGACCAGGTCTGCTGGGCCTTGCCTCATCCTGTCCTGGAGCCTAAATGGACCCGGTCCACGAGGAGTGATGGAGGTCAAGGTAGGGTGATCCGGTCATTATACGTTGATGATGTACTGTTGCGATCTACAGTAAACAGGAAGTTGTTGTCGTGGTTAGACGTGATTGAATGTTCACAAACATTCAATCACATTCAAACGTTCGCCCCCCCCCCCCCCCCTTCTGTGTTTCACCTACAAATGTGAAACTTGGCTCGGAGCCATGACCCAAACTCTAAACAGGAAGTCGGCCATTTTGAATTTCATTTAGGATTTTTTTTTTTTTTGGTGAAGTTTCCGGGTGTCGCGCTTTAACTTTAGTCCCGTCATTAAACCCGTGTTTTCTCAACGTCAACATCCGTTGTCCGATCTGTCCCAGACTTCACATGCTGGATCAGAGTCCCGCCCTCAAGACCTCCAGATGAGTGACAGCGCCATCTGCTGGCTACAGGAAGTGAGTCTCGGTTAACAAATATCGGTTGAATAAAGTTAGAACATCTGTTCTGTGCTCAGACTCGTGACCTCATGAAAGCGATAAGACGCCCGGTGGCAGCTGTCACATGACTCCACGGGCCCCGGGTCGAGGGCCCGTCCAACACTGCCTATAATTCACGTTCCAGATCCTTCTAATAAATCCCCGAGTAATCTATCTTTACTCTTTTAAAGTTAGAACGACATTCAATCAAAGGTTTAGTTCGCCGCTGAGCACTGGCGCCATCTGTCCCATCAAAACGCTCTCTGTCCCACATGTGGACCGCGGGGTTCTGGTCCCCCTCGGACCGGGTTCTTACTGTTGGTAGTCGTCTTTGCAGTAGAGTTTGCGGTCTCTGAGGTAACAGGTGACCCTCAGCGGCTGCCGACATGTGGAACACTGGAGACACTCCTCGTGCCAGGGCGCCTCGTTGACCCACATCAGGAAGGGGTCTCTGATGATCCGGGTGCACCCCTCGCACACCGCCTGCTGGGGGGAGTCGCCCCCTGGAGGACGGGAGGGATAAAAAAAGGGCAATCACTTCCTGTGTCGGGACGAGTTCACAGGCTAGAAGCAGGAAGTGATCTAAAGGCTCGGCGGCCTCCTTCAGACGGGGTCAGAGGTCAACGGTTTAAAGTTATTAATGACGATATATGAGCCATTAAGTATTAATCAATATAAAGTTGTGTTTCAAATAAATGTTCTAATACTTATATTCATGATTCACATTTGTATTTTTTATAGTTATGTTGAACAATAGTTTTTATATTTGACATTTATATTTAACTTTTAAGCTTATAATAAACCCTTAGATGTAGATTAAGACGTTTAGATAATGAGTTAACATTTAAGTTTATATTCCATAATTTGATTTATATTTGCATTTAACATTTAGTTTTAAAAATGAAATGTATATTTACATTTATGTTTATGATTAAGCATTACATTTCATATTTTTAGTTAACATTTAAACGTATTGTTTAAGTTCACAATTAACATTTAGATTAAGATTTAGATATTTAGAAAATGAGTTAAAATTTACATTTAATGTTTAAGTTAACATTCAACTTTTAGATTTAGATATTTGGATTTTAGGTTACGCATTTAACAGTTTTCTTTAATTCTTGGATTTATATTTAACATTTATATTTATATTATATTCAATAATTTTATACATTTTCACAATTTCATTTTTATATTTAACATTTACATTCACATTTAAGATTTAGATTTAAAATGGAAATAATTTTTCGGAGCCAGAACCGTCTCTGGGAATCAAACTGGACCGGTTTTTTCTTCTTATGACTTTTAATTGAGAGAATTTAACTCGTTTTAAACAAAGAGAGTACGTTTTTGAAATGTAGTAAAAAACTAACATAATGAATGAAAAGATGGGGGTGAGAAAGATGTTACCTATACAGGTAACCATGGCAACCAGATAATATACCCCACCCACTGACAGGTAACCATGGTAACCAGATAATATACCCCACCCACTGACAGGTGACCACGGTAACCAGATAATATACCCCACCCACTGACAGGTAACCAGATAATATACCCCACCCACTGACAGGTAACCAGATAATATACCCCACCCACTGACAGGTAACCATGGCAACCAGATAATATACCCCACCCACTGACAGGTAACCAGATAATATACCCCACCCACTGACAGGTAACCAGATAATATACCCCACCCACTGACAGGTAACCAGATGCTACGAATTTGACTTCACCCGGTTGTAATGTTATGGCTGATCGGTGGAGACTTAAGTAATCACACTCTAATATGGCTGCCTATCATTCTGTATACATTTATATTATATATACGTACATGTATGTGTACATGTATGTGTACATGTACACATACATGTATGTGTACATGTACGTGTACATGTATGTGTATGTGTACGTGTACTTGTACGTGAGCGAACACAAGCGCGGTGTTTTTACAGTGTAAACTCAGCCGCGTCTCTATAATCAACCCTCCTGTATGAAAACAAACTCCCAGCTTCTGTTTGCTTTACGTTAGGATGAAGCGACATTCTGTTGACTCTAAGGGCTATAAAAACACTTTTTTTATATGCTACATAAACTCTGGTATATAATCCATTCCTCTTTCTTTTTGTTTTTGTATTATTGTGTTGATTAAATGCGAATAAAACCAATAACTTCATTTTATTAAATCAAATGATTGTATGTTTACACACAAATGTTGTGTGTTTATATATTTGTATTATTCTTAAAACAGAATATATCTATTACAGTACTAAATAAGTACTTTGTTAATTTTACACGCTATGAAAATATCAGATTGACATTTTAAATGTGATTCCCTGTTTTAGACTTATTATTTTTTGAGTGTAGACGATATAATGTCATTATTCCTGTGGGAGTTAAAAACACTATAAAAACAACTTTGTGTAAAATCATTCATTATAACTCAATATAAATAAACCTGTAGACGCATAAATTATAAAAAATGCACTGAAAAAAAGAAGCTGATAAATTCATTTAAAGTTTATTTTTAATATTATTATTATTACTATTATATTATTATTAGAGAGAATTTAACTTTGATGTTAAACACATTTACGTAGAAATTAGAATTAATCTGATTTAATTCCATTATTCATCTTTATTCAAAATAACTTTATTCAATAATAACATAAAAATGTCCTTTTATATAAAAAGTTTGACGCACTCAAAAAACAAAAACATCATTTTATCTTATACTGTTCTATTATTATTATTATTATTATTATTATTATTGACAAATAATCTAATTCATCGACTTAAAATGAAAACATTAAATGAATTTATATAAAACACATTTGACTCACAAGTATTTTTTTTTTATGTTTAAGAACTTCTTAACTATAATGTTTTTATTTAAGGATTAAAAACTACACTGTAAAAAAAAACTTGATATAAATCAAATAGTAAACAGTCCCTTAAATATAGTATTTACAACTCAAATGAATAAGTTACACATATTTCATTTTTTTACATTTGATTGGTTGAATTTATTTCTTTAAATTTATAAACTATTTTTTACAGTGTATGATCAGAACCACAAGAAATCTCTCTTTCATTCTTTAAACATTTCTTCATTATTTATTAATTATTTATTTGAATTTATTTCTTCATTATTGGCATTATTTTATTCCTGCTGCAGTTTAAGACAAATACTACACTGTAAAAAAAACTGATGGTGATTTAAAAGAAAGACACATTCAAATTAAATCGAAAATTATTTTCAAATTCAATCAAAGACTGAATAATATAATAATTAAATAAAAAAATATTACTTAACTCCACCAGTGAACTAATTGCCTCTTTTTTTTAATTTTTACTTTTTTTACAGTGTATATGAACTGATTTAACAGATTTAACACGACCTAAGAGTAATTTAAGCACTTTAATACATAAAAATAATAAAATGGGTAAATAAACACAGAGTTTTTGAATGAACATGAATTTTATGTTGTTTTAAAAATAATTGTAATAATCTAAAATTAATAAAATCAACAACAGACTTTTTTTTAAATAAATAAAATAAAGCTCAGACCGTCCTCAGAACCGTTCAGACACGATCCGGAGCGGGACTGGGTGAAAAGTTCCGGTTCTATGAGACAGCTGAACTCACCGGGTAGAACCTGCAGAGGGTTCTTCTGGGTGTGTGGTTCTGGTTCTGTGCTGTTCAGCATCTTCAGAGCAGCAGAGACGGACCGATGTTCCCTGAGGTCCGGTCGGCTCCTCCTCAATTTGGACCAGACACAAAACACTTCAACAGAGGGACGCCATCAGAACCAAAGAGTCCTCAGTCTCCAGAACCCACTGGAGGATTCATCACCTGACCCAGATCCAGACTGGTGGGGGTTCCAACAGTTCTGAGGTTTAGCCTCTCTGAAAGAGCAGGGCCAGAGAACCTCCCCTCCTCCCCCCTCCTCCTCCCACTCTCCTCCTCCTCCTCCCACTCTCCTCCTCCCACTCTCCTCCTCTCCCTCCCCTCCTCCCCTGCATGAGGCTGGATGGACCCGCCTCATTAACGTCTGCAGATCTTTAGATGTTCTGCTGCCTGGGATCAGATCAAACAGTCTGTCCACATACTCTAGTCAGCCATAACATTACAACCACCCACCTAGTAAGGGGAGGGTTCTGTGTTTGCTGAGGAAGAAGCTAAAATCAAATCAATTTTATTTATATGTATTATATATCAATATATCAATATATCAATCCTCTTTCCTCCACCCATCAATCCTCTTTCCTCCACCCATCCAGAGTGGGGCTCGGTCGGCAGCGGGACAAGAAGGGCACCACAAACCCTCGTCACTCGTTCCGGCTCCATTTCCTGATACTATGAGCGGCAGAAAGGCGTCGATGCATAAATGAAATGTCTCTGAGTGAGTCTGAGGAGAAAGAACGGAACAACGTTCAGATCGGAGGCATGAAAGTAAGGAAACGACAGAAAGATGAAAACTTCAACTTGAAACCTGAAAAATAATGATTTTTTATCAAAGGGGGCGGGTCTTCCTCCAGACACAGAACGAATAATGTTGTCTTTGATCTTTATTTTTACAGAGCACATCCTTTGGACCCTCTAAGCCCACCGTAGCTTCTTGGAGGGGTCTACACGTGAAATATAGGCCACTAAATTTCACGGCCTACACCTTTAAAATCAGTAATGGGTTCTGGTGCCACGCTGGTTCAGAGGGAAACCTCACGAAGGCGGTTCTGACCCGTTCTTCCTGCCGATGGGCCAGCAGCTGTTGCATGAAGCAGACACAGACACATCAGAGGGTCTGATCCTCTGAAGCATCAAACGGACCTCTGGTTCTGGAGAAGGTCCCACAAGCGTCTTTGATGACACGTGTCGCACACATTGCCTCTGGGATTCTAACTAGCAGCCGCCGACCGTAAACCTGCCTTTATGACGTCTGGTCAGCCATTAAGTATCCGCCGAGGTAGAAACGCAAAGCATTCTGGGTAGTTGTGTCGACCAGATGAGTCAGTTACATTTTTTAGAAAGCAAGTGTTCTGAAGGAGTCGCTGCCGGAGTCTTCCTCCGCGTCGTTTCCAACCCAGTGATGTTTTCTGTTTGTTTGTCGGTTTGTTTGTTTGTTTGTTTGTTTGCAGTATAACGTGAAAACTAACAAACAGATTTGCATAAAGTTTTACCCAGAGTTAGATTTTAGCATCTCTTATATATCTCTTATATTTTGGTGACGTTACGTGTTTTACAGCATTTAAAATAAAACAAAACAGAATAAAAAGCCGTTTGGAGCGATGACATCACAACGTGGCGAGTCTGTCCACTTTGGATAAACATTTTCCTTTGATCTTTTATATTTGCGATGTAACTTTTCTGTTTGTGACAATAAAGTTAGAAAAAAGAAAATGTGTCCATGGAAACAGGAGATTTGTCGTTTTAAAAGAGAGAAAGGTTTTGTTCCGTCTGAGGGATTTTTCTACTTCTGTTTTCTCATCTCATGCATTTGTGGGGTATATTACCTGGTTACCATGGTTACCTGTCAGTGGATGGGATATATTACCTGGATACCTGTCAGTGGGTGGGGTATATTACCTGTGTACCTGTCAGTGGGTGGGGTATATTACCTGTTTACCTGCCAGTGGGTGGAATATATTACCTGGTTACAAGTCAGTGGGTGGGGTATATTACCTGGTTACCTGTCATTGGGTGGGATATATTACCTGGTCACCTGTCAGTGGGTGGGGTAGATTACCTGTTTACCTGCCAGTGGGTGGAATATATTACCTGGTTACAAGTCAGTGGGTGGGGTATATTACCTGGTTACCTGTCAGTGGGTGGGATATATTACCTGGTTACCTGTCATTGGGTGGGATATATTACCTGGTTACCTGTCAGTGGGTGGGGTAGATTACCTGTTTACCTGCCAGTGGGTGGAATATATTACCTGGTTACAAGTCAGTGGGTGGGATATATTACCCTGTTACCTGTCAGTTGGTGGGGTATATTACCTGGTTAACTGTCAATGGGTGGGGTATATTACCTGGTTACTTGTCAATGGGTGGGATATATTACCTGGTTATCTGTCAGTGGGTGGGGTATATTACCTGGTTACTTGTCAATGGGTGGGATATATTACCTGGTAATCTGTCAGTGGGTGGGGTATATTACCTGGTTATCTGTCAGTGGGTGGGGTATATTACCTGGTTACTTGTCAATGGGTGGGATATATTACCTGGTTATCTGTCAGTGGGTGGGGTATATTACCTGGCTACTTGTCAATGGGTGGGGTATATTACCTGGCTACTTGTCAATGGGTGGGATATATTACCTGGTAATCTGTCAGTGGGTGGGGTATATTACCTGGTTACCTGTCAGTGGGTGGGGTTTATTACGCAGTAAGCAAACATATTTTCCTGAACTTGATGTCAGAATCAGGAAAATCTGCCATTGTTTGATGGCCAACTGGGTCAGAACATCTTGTCGGACCTACAATGGACCCATCAGAAACACAAATGGACCACAGAGTACTTTAAGAAGGTGGTCTGGGCTGATGAATCAGGTTTTTCTCTCACATCGTGTGGACCACCGGGAGCGTGAGATGACGCCTGGATGCATTATGGGAAAAAAAGACAGGCTGGCGGAGGCGGTGTGATGCTCAGGCCCATGTTCTGCTGGGAAACCCGCGGGTCTTACCATTCATGTGGAGGCTCCTTCTACACGTAGCTCCTACCGCCTTCTTCCTCGGCGGAGCAGCAGGGATGTCGTTACTCCAGCCTTTGAAGCTGAACGTTGAACCTCAGTCTCCAACATGTGGGCCTCAGACTGGAACCGGGACCAGAACCTTTGAAGTTTTATTAGGAGACATAAACGTGTGAAAACTTACCCCAGAACATCCACGGTCACAAATTTCACGACACCACAAGCGGAAGATTGAGTTTAGTTTAATAAAACCTCTCAGAAGAAAGAGTTGTAGCTCAGTCGTCGTCATGGAGGCACGCGGAGAAAGAGGGAGGGGCTTAACAGTCAACGACGACCTGCTGACGCGGACAAACCTGTAAAAAATAATCTGTATAATTCACAGGAAAAATACATTTAATACTAATAAACTAATAATACTGGAAAAAATGTTTTCATCATGTACAAGACATTACGGTAAATTACTGTTAAAAAACTAAATATACAGTTTTACACTGTAAAAAGATTCCATATAATTTAGGATAAATACAAACCAGCTGTGGATTCCAGAATTTAAATTATAAAACATACGGATGTGATCTGGTTTCTGTAATGAATAAGAATTAATGGATGTTCTTGTAAAAAGTTTTACATTTTCTCTTACTGTAAAATATATATATATATATATATATATATATATATATATATATATATATATACCAGCAAAATCTGTAATTTAGACGGAATGATCCTTTAACAGTAATTATTATTCGCTTTTAACAGTATGTTTTCTTTTATTATTCAGTTATTACACTGTAAATTCGTCACCGTAGAAAAAACATTTTTTAGATGGTAAAGAATACTATTGTCATTTTTACAGCTATTTAAAAGTAAAATGTTTTACAGTGTAATAAACTCACTGAGGTCGTGTAAGGTCTCTGTTCTGACCTGAGGAGGTCCGGACTCCAGCAGAACTCTGAAGGGGTGCTGTGCTTCCTGTGGACTCTCTGGACCGGACTTCCTTCTACTGCTGATAGGTCCCACCCACTAACGGGTAACCACGGCAACCGGGTAATCAATGTCCCCCACTCCACCTGGCAGTGGTTATAATGTTATGGCTGATTTGATGTCTTCATCGGCTTCAAGAGGCAACATGAAAACTCCCTCAGAAAATAAAACCCGAGGCCTTCAGTTGAATCGTAGTTAAATAAAATGTCTTTATGATACAAACAATGTCATCTTGTTTATTTAGTGGAAAAAACAAAACAAATCTATAAGACAAACAAAAACAAAACAACAAATCTGAAACTTTTGATCGACGACAGAACAAACGTCTGACACCTGGTGAACAGAGCATGCAAAACTAACAGACACAAACGCAGTTATTATTGTTAATGCAGACACCAGAAGAGTCGCGCTGGAATGACGGACTGTCAGTGAACGCCACGTGTGAGAAGTTACGATATACAGTATGTGGGTGTTTGTCAGGGCGCTGGTTTGTCCCACGCCGCTCGAACACACCGAGATCAGGGCGACCCGCGAGTCCACGCCGCAATACTGACATCAGCTAATAAATTAGACACACATAAAGAGGAATAACACTTTAAACTACAGACAACGACGGGAACACTGTAAAATAAATGAAACGGGGGGGTTTGGTTTTTCCAGGACGACGCCGTGAAGAAAACGAGTGAAACGAGCCACAGGTGGAGGAAGCGCTCGCTCCTTTCCCCGCATAACATTCCTCATCTCGCGCGTGACCCCTGACCTTTAGTCTTTTCCCACACTTGAAGGCCACAGTTTTGAAAATACTCCACAAGTACACGTGCATTTAAAACCACATTTACTCCACCGGTCAGAGGTCATAATGTAATGGCTTTTAGTCTTCAACGTCCCGCTTCGACAGTTTGAGTCTCTTATTTCCCGTTTATAATCCGACCCCGCGGCGGCGGCGGCATGTGAATGCTAAACAGTAAGGGGCCAAGGGCGGAGTCCTGGGGCACACCACAGGATTATGCGACTTGATACAACCCAAAAAAAAAGAAGAAAAAAAGTCTAATAAGGTGAAATAGTTTTAGAAAAACATCCTTTAACGAACAGTGGAAGACGTTAAACTGATAAATGCCCCGACAAAATTAGAAATACGCAAAGAAATACTTTTTTGTTCTTTTAAGTGACATTAGGGGGTTAAAAGTAAAAATGTTCTTGTTCATGTTGGATGTTTACGGATTCTTATTCCCGTTAGAAATGGGAATGTCCGACGGCGGCGGAGAGTAACTAAGTACAAATTTGAGGTAGTTTAATGAGATGTTTATACTTTAAGGCTGTAGTTTATAAGTCTATAAGATCCTTGTAGAGGGTTTTTAGGATTACGAGAGTACTAGCATTTTAAAAAGAAAAACTTCTAAGATCGGACGTGTTTAATTGACTATTTTAACTAACTAGTAACTAGAGTCGTCAGATAAATGTAACTAGAATTTTATTTTCTACTGAGGTGCAGCGGAGTGAAAATAACAAAAAGGGGGCATCGGATGGAAATATACAATTAAAGTACAAGTACCTCAAGTTTGTACTTAAGTACGGTACTTGAGTAAATGTACTCAGTGACTATCCACCGCTGTGAAGGGGGGAGCCGAGGCCGCAATCCTCATCTTCACCACTAGGTGTGGGTAAATCTACGCACTGCCCCTTTAAGCAGTAGCCAGTGTTGTTGGTTCTGTACCGACCCAAAGAGAAAACACTGCAGAATTCTTATGAATGAGACCCGGACATGAAAGCCTGTATTTTTAAAATAAAAAGCGATTCTTTTATAACTTAAGTTCTTAGAGACTTTCTGTAATGGATAGAAGTTTTTTGAAAAAAGGAAGAATTTTTCTTAAACTCTTTCTGACTCGACAAGGAAACCAGAATTCGGACGTCCTTGAACGTTGAATCTGAAGTGACTGGACTTGGGTCCGGTCTTGGCCCTCAGAGGTCGTTGGGGTCACCGTGGTCTTAAATGATCTGCTGAGACGACATGTGAGCCGGCAGAACATCACGGACACTACAAGTCCCAGAATGCAACACTGCAATGCAAGTATTTTTCTTGATTTGTTTAGAATTCTGTAAGATTTGTGTTAAAACCTCTGTCATTTATAAATACTGATCCTGTTTGACCCAAAGTTTGGACTCATGATTCTAATTTTACCCCCCCTCCCCTCCTTTGTTTGTGTGACATCACTGCTCTAGTGCAATGTTTGGCCCAAGTGGTGCGCTGTGGTACTGCAGGGGGAAAGTCAGGAGTTTCTAAGACGTTGGTGTGAAAAGTATCAGTCACACGAAAAGTCCTAAAATAATTTTACAATAAAACAGTATATGAATAAAACTCAATTCCAAGTGTGATGAACCAAAATGTTATATTTGATATTCCTGTTTTTAATGAACTGCAAAGAACAACCACGATCACGCCGACCCAGCGCGGAGTTTGACGGACATAAATCAACTAGAGTTCATTTCTCAGTGCAAATGAAACTAAAACATGAAGTCGGACGTGTTTGTACGCGTTTGTTGGTACAAAGACGTCTGAAACCTCTAACAATAAGCTCCTCCCCCTCCTCCACATCATCAACATCTTACTGCCATCGTCACGCAAACGAGCAGAAATGAGCAAAGTTTCAGATCCGTCGTTGTACATTTAGACGCAGAAAGCCGGGTTTTATTGTTTTGGTGCATTCCTCATCTTGCCTGTGACCTTTGACCTACAGATTTACAGTAATTTTTTTGTACAGTAACCTGACTTTATCAGATAATCAATGTTATTTACTTCACCTGTCAGTGGTTATAATGTAATGGCTCTAAGCCCTTTGACTACAAACTTATTCATTCGCTCATTTTGTAAAAGCAACAAATAAAAAAACTCTTAACTGCTTGTAAAAGACACAATGTTATTTTTCAGACTAAGCCCCTCCCCCTGAAATGTTGCAGATGAACTTTTTTTTCATTTCTTTTTTTCATATTTGTTTATATCCGTTTGTGTGTTTTTGTCTTTAACGTACATAAAGTCTTTCTATTTGAAATGTTGCTATAGTGATTTTCTGGGCTCAGTGGCGTTACTGATAAATAAAACAAGTAACATTTTCATGCTAATGAAACACTAACAAATTACAGTACGAGTCATCTTCATCGCTCTGTCGGCGTCTCCTCGTCACTTTGACGTTGTGTCTTTATCACGCCGTGTGAGAAACCGTCACGCGAGGCGAATGGCGAGATGAACGTGAGTTCACATCGACGGGCGGACTGAAGTCTCAGAGAGCGTCAAAATAAAAACCCGTTATAATCACCGTTATTCAAAGAGGGTAGAAAAGATTATTATTAATTATGCGCAGAAACATTTAAGCTGCGCCGAATCAAGGCGGGGAATAAAGTTAGTCTATTTTTGTGAAGAAAATCACAAAAATATCACAAATAGGGAAACGACCAGTAGGGGGCGTTCCTCGCGGCGGTCCAACAGCGTCGGGCTTTCGTTCACGTTGGCGCTGACGATGTGTGCAGACGCATAAATTAACATAATAATGAGCATCATTTGCTATTAATGACGCTTCATTTTTTGAGTTGTAAATTATATGTTTAAGTAAAAGTCTGGGCCACGCCCCTCCCTTAACCACGCCCTCCCTCCGCCACACCCTCAGCCACGCCCACATTTTTGCTGTGTGATATTATTGTGATTTTCTGTTTTTGTACCGACCACACCCCCCAACAAATAAAGTCATTTTATTCTGACCTGAGGTCAGACCCACCGCTTTTGTTTATCTGCACTTTTTACAAGTTCAACTTGTCGAGCCCCCAGAACCCCCCCCCCCCCCCGTAATTGAACATCATCTAGCGCCGGCCCGAAGAACAGCAGACAGGAAGTAAGCGATGGTTGACAGAAACCATGAGAGTAGTGGTATATGAGGTGTAGTGGAGAACCCGGTTCTGGTTCCACAGCTTTAACAGTAACAGTGGTTCTACGTGAGCTGAGCTGCCGCTCACGTGGTCAGATGGTGGCGGCGGCGCCGGCGGATTGGTTAACCAAACAGGAAGCACACCGACATTCCCAGACACAAAGTTCACAGAACAGAACCTTTCCCTTTTGAGAAGAACAGTAATCCAAACGTCACATGACTCTTTTTCCTGTAGTGATTCCAACGGCTGAAGTGATCATGTGACCTCCTGGCAGACATGACGGCTGTATCCGAGTAAAGGATCCGGTTCCTTCCTTTCATCCGGTCCGTTCGTCCCTCAGATGAAGATCAGTTTTTGTATCAACAGATAAAAATGTTTTTAAAAATCACATTTAGAAGATTCCGTTCCAGTTGCTTGAGCCCGGGGGAAAAGGTCCGTTCAGTCCAGCGAGGGGTTCCCTCCGGTCGGCCCAAAGTGGTTTCAGACATCTTTCTCTCAGAGGGAGGTCCTCGGATCTTTCCCGCCCCGGTCCTCGCAGGATAGAGGAGGTCCTCGGATCTCTCCCGCCCCGGTCCTCGCAGGAGAGAGGAGGGGGGGAGCTCCTCAGGCCTCGGAGCTCAGGGAGGTCCGCGTTGGACTGGGGGGGAGGCGGGCTGCGGCGCTGTGCTCTGTGCGGAAACTGTAATCATACTGAGAGACGGAGAGGAGAAATGATCATCTCGCCACATGGGAACAGAAATCAGCCCAGCCTGCATCAAACACTCAGAACCACCTGCTGACATGGCAAGAAGTGGGTTTCACCTCTTGAACCCAGAACCTTCTTGCTCCGGCGCCACAACGGAACCCAGAGCAGCCCGCCGCCCCGGACTGAAGGAGGTGCTAAATTATTAACTGCCAGTACAGTCAGTTAAATTTTTCTAATGAATATAATGTTGAATAAATGGAATATAACGTTGAATAAATGGAATATAACATTGAATAAATGGAATATAACATTGAATAAATGGAATATAATGTTGAATAAATGGAATATAATGTTGAATAAATGGAATAAAAATGTTGAACAAATGGAATATAATGTTGAATAAATGGAATATAACTTTGAATAAATGGAATATAACTTTGAATAAATGGAATATAAGTTGACTAAATGGAATATAATGTTGAATAAAGGGAATATAACTTTGAATAAATGGAATATAACTTTGAATAAATGGAATATAACTTTGAATAAATGGAATATAATGTTGAATAAATTGATATTGAATAAATGGAATATAAAGTTGAATAAATGGAATATAACTTTGAATAAATGGAATATAAGTTGAATAAATGGAATATAATGTTGAATAAATTGATATTGAATAAATGGAATATAAAGTTGAATAAATGGAATATAATGTTGAATAAATGGAATATAATGTTGAATAAATGGAATATAATGTCGATAACAGGGTTTTTAATAGTTTGAAATCAGATGAAAATAATAATAATTTTTTTTTAATGTTTCTTTAGAAGAGGGTTAATCAAAATATATCAAAAGAATATTTTGGATGGAATCAAAGAAAAACATCATCGCCTGGATTATGGCACCACCTGCTGGCACACCTGTGTAGTTGTTGGTGTCTCGCTGTGTAGTAGTAATTATATGAAAGGATTAGACCAGGAATAAGAATCTGATTAAAGATAATATTGTTTCTCTTGATGATGCTTTGATCTAGATTATAACTATAACAAAACAAAAGGGTGGGATATTAGTGAAGGATATGATCCGGAGTAGATGCTGGAAGAAGGAAGAATGGACTATTAGGCAGGTGGTTCTAATGTTATGGCTGATCTGTGTATTATTTATTTATGACTTAACGTCTTAACGTCTTAACGTTGGGCCGATCACTGCAGACATTTGCTGCTTGTTCAGACGACCGGGACAGACATGTGACTTCCTGTCTCTTGTCCCGCCCCCTGCTGTTACGGAGGCATCAACACTGACTTCCATCAGAACCGGTAGAGAAGACACAGAACTACAGAACATGAAGTAGTGGTGATGACGACGTACGATCTGAGTCCGCTCACCTCTTTCTCGATCTCGGGCAGAGTCTTGATGGTGATGCCCATCAGGTTCACCTGCTGCAGCTGAACATGGAGAGCAGGGGACACGAGTCAACAGATGAGTCCAAATCATTCTGCCTTATCAGAACATCGACCAGTCATACAAAAGCACAAGATAAAAACATCCCAGCCCGACCATCAGGTCCAAAGGCCACCAAAGGTTCTGAGATCCGAGACTTACGCTAGGCGAGGTGCAGGCAAACTTGTCGGAGATCATGAAAGGCACTCCGTCCATCGCTGAAAGACACAGTTGAAATTAAGGACACGTAAAGAAAGGTGTGTTCTGTGGAGGCAGCACTGAAACAGATGGTGACAGACCATAATAACCTCTGTCAGAGCTAAGTGAGAGCAGACTGACGTGAAAGTTCAAAGGGACCCATAAATGTCCAAACAAGCTGAATGAAGACAGTTATTGGAGGACAAACAGCTTTAGGGTCACAGAGAAACGTGTGGAATAACACTCCACTATTCCTCATCACATGACACCACATGACATCACCTGACACCACATGACATCACATGACACCACCTGACACCACAAGACACCGAAAGACACCACCTGACATCACATGACACCACCTGACATCACATGACACCACCTGACATGACACAACCTGACATCACATGACACCACCTGACATCACATGACACCACCTGACATGACACAACCTGACATCACATGACACCACCTGACATCACATGACACCACCTGACATCACATGACACCACCTGACATCACATGACACCACATGACATCACCTCACATCAAATGACACCACCTGACATCACATGACATCAAATGACATCACCTGACATCAGATGACACCACATGAGACCACCTGACATCACACCACACCACATGACATCACATGACACCACACCACACCACATGACACCACATGACATCACATGACACCACCTCACATCACCTCACATCAAATGACACCATATGACACCAGCTGACATCACATGACATCACATGACACCAAATGACATCACCTGACATCAGATGACACCACATGACATCACATGACACTACATGACATTACCTGACACCACCTGACAACACATGGCATCACATGACATGACACCACATGACACCACCTGACATCACACCACATGACATCACATGACACCACATGACATCACATGACACCACCTGACATCACATGACACCACCTGACATCACACCACATGACACCACCTGACATCACACCACATGACATCACATGACACCACATGACATCACATGACACAACCTGACATCACATGACATCACATGGGACCACCTGACATCACATGACATCAGGTGACATCACCTGACATCAGATGAAATCACATGACACCACGACACCACATGACATCACATGACACCAAATGACATCAGATGACACCACCTGACACCACCTGACATCAGATGACATCCCCTGACATCACATGACATACCATAACACCACATGACATCACACCAAATGACATCACCTGACATCAGATGACATCACGTGACACCACAACATCACATGACACCAAATTACATCACATGACACCAAATGACATCACGTGACACCACAACATCACATCACACCACAACATCACATCATGTTTTTTCCCCGCACTCACGCACACGCACACACATACTGGATGATCTTCCTCTCGGCGGTGGCTGACCTGAGATGGCGTAGAGGTTGGAGTTCTGGTGCTCGTAGTCGGGCCTGGTGGCGTTCTTCCCTCTGAAGCTGGCAGGCAGAGTCATAGAAATATGCCTTCAGACAAAAGGAGAGACAAACATCTGGTTGGTTGATCAGAGACAAACGCTGGGACATTTGAGCAGAGGGGACATTCTGATTTATTCAGAATAATAACTTCATTTATAACGTATGAAGCTTTTCGCTGCCAGACCAGAAAATACAAAACAAATATCCGCACCACGAAAAACTTCCACAAAAAACCCGACACTGATTTTCTATTTTTTTCTGGCATGACAGCAAAGCGCTTCCGTAACGTGGCGCCGTCAAAAACAGGAGATGAAGGACAGCTGTCCGCGACGTAAATCGACTATGTGACGAAGTCGTGTTTATTTATTTTTACTTCTCCTGACTCGACCCGCTCAGGTTCTGTCTGCTGAGTTCATGCGAGTTAGCGGGATAAGATAAACCCATGTAGGCAAAAACATCAGAACCATGCAGCGTGAAGGTGGGCTTACTTGGTCATGGGTGGTGCTGGGAGCGGCGCCGAGCTGGAGGAGGAGGGGGAGTTCACATTCTGGGTGTTGTTGGTGGCGGGCGTGTGGGCGGAGTCCTGGGCCCGAGGGACGTTCCCCATGCGGTACCAGATGCCCATGTTGTTGAGCTCACTGTCGGAAGAGAGGGTCCGCTTTAGTGACACACTCGGATCATGTGGAATAGTAAGGAGTCAGCAGAGGTTAAAGGTCACATCACAGCTCGTGTCACGGCAGCTGAACACAAGAGATGAAGAGGATGAAGGGGATGAGAACACCTTTTTTTTTTTTTTTAAAAAGGACATTAACGCTTTAAGCGCCAAAGTCGCCCAAATTGCGACCAGCAAACAAAGCTGAAAGAAAACGGACCATAGCTCCAGATAAGAGTGCCAAATCCTGTTATCAGCGTCCGCCACTAGATGGCGGACTTGTACCGCTTCTATCCTAACCCCGGGACTCGGACCCTGAGCCGGCTTCACCCAACACAAACGCTTTGTAGCCATATTTGTTGTACAGCGTGAAGGTTGACCTTCCCTTGAATAAAAGAGTCATGTGATCCAGGGAGAGATCCTGGATTGGACCCTTGACAGCTGAACAAAGAACAATAATCAAATCTATCATTGGAGGCGTTTGGAAGTCCTGGTCCTTGTAGTCCTGGTCCACACAAACCACCGAAGGCCTTCAGGGAATAATTACTCGTTGGCTTGAGGGCTACTCCAAGAGGGGGGACAACAACTTCTACATTACAACCCTCTTAGTTTTCTTCCTACTGATTTTCCGGTTCTTTTACTTTCAGGATAAGACGACAAACAGAAAAACGATAAAAAAATAAATAAAATTCTATGTAAATATGTTGGAAGTTCATTTTTGTGGAAAGTTACGGAATCCAATATGGCCGCCGCCCTTTTATGTCAGGAGACGCAAATGAGACGAGTCAATTTACCCCCATCATAAACTTTGAGTCATATTTGATCGTTTTCTCATTTACAGCTTCTTGAATTCTCGACATCAGAGTAGAATATGTTCTTAAAATAACTCCGGCGCCCAGGAGATGGACATTTCCCCCATCTCATCGTACTCATCTCTTCGTTAAGGACGCCGTGTGTCCCGCCATGTGACCCCGGCCGCTCACCCTATGAAGGTGTACTGGGGAGGAGCCTGTTTGGAGCGCCCAAGGATGCGGATGTCACAAATGGCCGCCTCTGTGGAGTCCCGCGGGATGAACTTGATGCAGAGTCGTCTCTTCCTGAAGGCCTGCTCCTCTGTGGGACGGACCAAACAAAAACCCAGAAACATCACCCGAGAGGTTCCGTCCGCCGCCGAGCGTCTGATCACAGGTGTATTTGTGAGTGGGGGACTTACGGGTGTCGACGGTCTCCTGGATGGGGATGAAGCCCACGGGCAGAGTGTCCTTTATGTCGATCAGCTTCATGTCCACAAGAACGTTCCCTAAATGACTCTGGAGACATCAGAGAAATCAGGCTGGTGGTATTTTTTATGGAAAGACAATGTTCGTTTAATGGTATCCATGACATCATTAAAAACCTGAAAAAATCAGTTTGTCAAGAGGGGAAGAACATTTTTTGTGGATTTTTTGGAGTGTAGTTTTCCGTCTTAAAATTCTGCGGGTATATAATGATGTCAGAATCATTGGCAGATATTTATTCACCATTTCATATTTTACATTCTTTTTAAATGTAAAACTGTTGAGGAACAAAAATGAAGCTTTTTGTAAGATTTGAAGAAATTCCACTTCGCACTGTAAAAAATAAATAAATAATGGTTGATATTGTTTTATAAAACATTGTTGTTGATAAATGGAATAGTTTTGAGTCTAACTAAGATGTAAATATTTAAGAGCGTGTTATAATTTTGTTGAGTTCTTCAACAATTCTTTTCTTCTTTTTTTTTTTTACAGTGTATTTACTCTCGTTTGAATTGCTTATTTTTAAGTTTAACTTATTTAATTTTAGTAATTTAAGAATATTAGTAAAGTAAAGTAACTTATCTGAAAAAAAAGGAAATTCCTGCACATTTACACTGTAAAAAAAATAAAACTGAACAAGTTTTAAATCCAGGTTTTATGCTATAATCTGTTTTTTTCTGACGGACACAATTTAACAAAAAACAGTAAAAAAAAAGACAAAATTGCGGCTTTGAAGATTCTTACGATCTCTTTTTTCATGATTTTACCTTAAAAAATCATGAATACAAAATCTAACATTTATAAAACAGTTAGTAAGTATTTGTTTATTGTTGGAAAAATTAATTCAGCATTAATGTTGACAAATATTACAAACTCTAAAAATGGAATCGTCCTTAATTTAAAAAAAAAAAGATTTTAGGCTATATAATAGTTATATTCTTTTTTCTTTTTTTTTTACAGTGTTTCACACCTTCACAGATACGTTACTTCTTTTTAAACTTCCTCCTCGTGTCGCGGATCAAAGGTGTGACAGAAAGGGAAGCGGCCGGTGGGGTGGGCTTACATTTTCTTTGGAGAAGACCCTGGTGAAGCAGAGGTAGCGGGTCACCTTGGACTTGAACAGGCCGTCTTTCCACAGGTCAGCATCCAGACCGTCTGTGGTTGTGGAGACCTGGACACAGGTAAGACCGGGGAGAGGGGGTCACCCATGGGAGACGGCTACGCTCTGATCCTGATCCTGACCTCACAACTATAAATCACAATTATGTGATCATGTAAAAACCGGGACAGGGTTGGTGCTGAGTGATCGGATCACAAGTGGACAGCTCCGGTACCAGCAGTCCACACCTGGCATCATCATCATCATCATCATCATCATCGGTGTGAGCGCTCATGATCGGATCCCACTTCCTGTCTCCGTACGCAAACGAGTAAATCACTGGGACAAACTAACAGCGTTTTTAACATTAAGCAGTAAAAAAATGTAAAGAAGAGTCCAGTGTGATGTGGGGGAGACAGCGACACACGGGGCGGCCCAGAGGAGTGTATCAGCGCCAGCACTGACTATCAGAGTCCACACCCACTCTCCCACTGCGAGTCCTCCGGACAATGACCGCCTCTATCCCAGCAGCCTTTGTGCCGGGGAGTGAGCAGGACACGCTCCGGTTAACGTCCATTAATGTCCACGCCTGCTGATGCAGACGTTCCATGCGGCCCGTCGGGTAATCACTGGACAGTAGAGTTCCCGGGAATGGCGGGGACTTTTGTCTCCGCACAAATCCTTGCCGCGTCGTGTGGAAGAGCTTCACGGTGGGCAGGATTCTGTGAGCAGATCGGGGTTGTGTTGGCTGACTTACCACATCGTATCCAGTGGGAGCCCGGTTCCTGGAGGCCACGACTCCGACTCCGGTGATGGGGTCCATGGCCATCTCCGGCAGAGCTTCGGAAAGCTCCCGAACCTCTGGCATCTCGAGAGTTCTGCGGCAGAAAGCGACAAGAAGCATGAGAACGGAGACCGGACAGATTTTATGGGCGTTTCTTTTAGTCTCACAGAGAAAAGACGATGTTTGCGCTCGGGTTGAGATGAAGTTCTGGACAGATGCTCACTTGTTTAACCAGCGGTCACAACCGGTGACCGGATGACTGACGGGCAGGAAAGCTGGAATCCAAAACTAACGAATGCATACCGGATTAAGGACCAACTCTTCAAAAGGTGCAGTAAGGAGTGAGAGTGAGAGTGAGATGAGGAATACGTGCGTCTAAATTAATCCACCCCCCACACTCATAAAAACGCTCACATTCCTAGAGGCCCTGGCAGAGGAGGTGGGCTTACGGCAGCTTCTAACTCCGGTTAACCATAAATCCTAAACTAGATTACACTTGATTTGAAAGCCATGCTCTTATTCTGACACGTCCAACCTGGAAGCTTCTCAGCCAATCCTGACCCAGAGCTTCTAGCGAGTCCGCTCCTTCCAACAGATAACGGTTTTAATATTCAAAACAGCGCTGCGGCATTGTGGGTAACCCTGTTGCTAGGTTCTTTCTATGTGGAAGGGGTTCAGTATGTTGGCCTTGATGGAAATAGTGGAAGACGGTCTAGAATGCTGGACCTTATGAGGCCTTCATGGGAAGGTAAAGAGAGTTTATAGCTGTTAGGGGGTACCGCTTTTAACCAGTATAACCTACAATGGAATACACATTGATTTTCGTTACAATAAAACCGGTGCCTTCAGCAAACTACGTCAACACGATGCTTTTTCATGTTTTACCCGGAAGACCCGCCTCCGTCACTCGTGTTTTTAATGGAGTTCTTACATTCAACCGCGTGGATGATTTATGCTAGCTACACACTAGAGGATAAAATGCAACGGTTGGTGGGGGTGTGGCCTGATTCTGGGCTCATCCTCCCGATCCAAAAATATTCGATATTTACGACTCCTGATTTGGCTGCTTCTGACGGACAACCCGCACTAGCCAATGAGAGCAAGCGGACCGGGAAGCGTCATAACGGGATGTTGGGTACTTTTACGGCGAACAGAAACGGGGCACACCTGAACCCCGAGCCAGTTGCCTGCAGTTGGCATTAAGTCGGCAGAAAAAACATTGGTTATTGTTATCAGGTGAAGGAAGGAGTGAAGGATAAACATGGTGCTGAAGGGATGCTGAGGAGAAAAATGCTGCTAAAACTCTCCGCAGACACAGAACCTGATGAACAGACATGTTATTTTATTATCATAGATCTACAGACATGTAGCCTCTGTTGAATTAGAAGAATGAATCAATGACTGGACAGAATATATGTGACGCAAACAGGAAACAGTTCTCTGTGTATGTTAAATGAGACCGGGACAGAACATATCCAGAATCTGAAAATCTGTAAAACAACGTAGGTTATCAAATGAAACCCCCCAAACATGTAAGCTAACTACGTTTCTTACAGTACTTTTTGTTCAAATGAAGCATGAATGTTACCTTTGTTGTTGTTTTTTTGGATAAAAGAAAACAAATATCATGAATAGTAAATCATGTATTTACTATTCATGATATTTGTTTTCTTATGCATTTCCTGGGTTTTTCGTGCATGTCAAAATAAAAAAAGCTTTCGATATATTGCAATAAGTGAATTCCCTGCAATGCCCTGCCCTTAGCAGCTAACACTCCAGATTCCCAACAACACCAAATACAACGAAACACTTCCATGCTAAGGTGGCTAGCTAACACTAGCAGCTAACTCTCAGCGACACTTTCCCCGCAACACCAAGACATTTCGATTAAAATGACGATTTAACAGACAGATTTTTAGCACAGTAAAACTAATTAAAAGGCTTTTGGAAACATATCTGATTGTGGCACTTTATCCGACCATTGTTTGAATGTTTGTTTTGATGTGATGCTAACTGGAAAACCGTTAGCAGCGTTAGGTTAGCATGCGGCTAACAGGCTTCGAGCAGCAGACGCCGTGGATGTTTACGTTAGCTGAGGTGTCGTTAGTCGGGAGTGAACCCCTTTATTCTGGGCAGGAGGTTCCGTCACAGTCCCAACTGATGGACATTAATATTATCATGGTTTTATTTCTCAGACACGATGATATTTATCCGTATAAGTCTCGCTGAGTGTCTGCGGTAAGGCTAGCTGTTAATGCTAGCAAGCGCTAGCGGCTAGTGTTAGCTCGTTATCCGGCGCTGCCTCGAACACTTACCCTACTGTTTGTGGAGGGATTCGATCTATTCTCTGTTTTCTAATGTGTTTTTCTCTCACAATCCTGCCGAGACTCGCATCGTCACAGAATTAATCAAGCAGAATCCCAAGCAGGGGCAGCTTTGAGGGGATATCCATGGTGGTCCTGCAGCCCGCAGAGTCTACTTGAGGGGGAGGAGGAGGAGGAGAGGGGGGAGTCAACTGGAGGATCCTCTTCCTCTCCCACGGCCGATCATAGTCTCTGCCGGGGCCCAGGTACAGAAGAGTCTTCTGAGAAGACCACTGCCTGTGTGAGATCATCATCAGACCCCCTTCATCGATTGTACTATTAAAAACAAATCTCATAATTAATTAAAAACGTCTCAATCTGTTACCGTGACAACATGACAAATCCTACTGCAAAAGTACTAATACTTCTACTACTAATACTGATATACTTGTCCAGGTTCACACAGTGAAACAGTCCAGGTTCACACAGTGAAACAGTCCAGGTTCATACAGTGAAACAGTCCAGGTTCATACAGTGAAACAGTCCAGGTTCATTCAGTGAAACAGTCCAGGTTCATACAGTGAAACAGTCCAGGTTCATACAGTGAAACAGTCCAGGTTCATACAGTGAAACAGTCCAGGTTCATACAGTGAAACAGTCCAGGTTCATTCAATGAAACAGTCCAGGTTCACACAGAGAAACAGTCCAGGTTCACACAGAGAAACAGTCCAGGTTCACACAGAGAAACAGTCCAGGTTCATACAGTGAAACAGTCCAGGTTCACACAGAGAAACAGTCCAGGTTCACACAGAGAAACAGTCCAGGTTCATACAGTGAAACAGTCCAGGTTCATTCAGTGAAACAGTCCAGGTTCACACAGAGAAACAGTCCAGGTTCACACAGAGAAACAGTCCAGGTTCACACAGAGAAACAGTCCAAGTTCACACAGAGAAACAGTCCAGGTTCACACAGAGAAACAGTCCAGGTTCACACAGGTGTTTTAATTAGATCCTACACAGATTCAAATTTCTTGAGAATCTTTGTAGTATTTTTTAACCCCTCCCTTTTTTTTACCTGTATTTTGGATGTAATGATATATATTATTACTTCTTAACCTTTGACCTTCTCACCTTCTATTCTTTTATTGTTATTCTGACTTTCTGGCATCTCTTCTCTTCTTCTTTGTCGTCTTCTTAAAGGTTAAATCTCTCTCTGATATTTGATTGGCCTCATAACTTTGTACTTTCACCTCATATCATCTTCTGACTCTCCTGTTTTTGTCCCGTATGTAAAAACAACAACTCCTCAATCGTGTTTTTAAAGATGACGTATGATTAAAAGTCAAATCTGCACACTGGAACATTTCACTCAAGCGGCGGCACGACCTCGCCGACGACCTCCCTCAGGGTTCAGCGTGAGCTCTGGATGTAGGTCACGACCAGCTCAGCAGCTTTCTCCGGGATCCGGCGTCCGTGAATGCGATTGTTCTCGCCTGGATTCTGTGTCGGACCGCTCTCCCAAAGGATTTCTTTCCCCCGTGTTTCTGAACGCGTTCGGCGTTTCTTCCCTCCGACAGTCGGAGTTCTTCTATCGGAGGCGGGAGGCCCGGGAGGAAAACCTGAGGCCTCGCTGACCTGAACAGGGAGGCGAGCAGACTCTGCTCTCCATCCGCAAATATTTGGCCGGAGCTTTACTTCCCACGCCGTTAGCCCAAAGTCACCATAACACGAGCCATAACATTATGACCACCCGCTCAACATTGTATAAATCTCCCTTTTTGGCAGCCAGAACAGCTCAGACCGGTCGAGGCGTGGACTCCAGCCGCCCCCTGGAAGTACCAGAAGTCAACGGCAGATCTTTAATTCCTTGTGTGGTGCAGTGGGGCCTCCGCGGATCGGACTTGTTTGTTCTGCACATTCCATAGATGCCCAATGGAGTTGAGAATAAAGAAGCCCAGTCAGCGCCTTCGTCCGTCCACATGATGTGAAAGTAAATGTGGTTCAGCTCACCGTCCTCCATTGCTCCATGGTCCGGTTCTGATGCTGATGGGCCCATTGTTGGGGCTTTTGGCAGAGGTCAGGGGTCAACATGGTCCCTTTGACTTCATCTTGTCACTGTGTGTTCTGACACCTTTCTATCAAAACCTGCATTCACTTTTTCAACAATCAGTGTTTGAGTAGATCCGACTGTGGGATAAGACAACACGGGCTTACCTTCACTCTCCAGGTCCAACAATGAGCCCGGTTCACCCCGACCCGTCTAGAATCTTCTTTTGGCCTCTTTCCTTTAGGCCCTAAAGTTTAGGGGGTCCCCACAGTGGATCATCAATTTCTATATATTGATTTGGCATAGGTTTTACGTCGGATCCCCCTCCTGACACAACCCTCCCCATTAATCCGGGCTTGGGACCGGCACCGGTTTGTCACCTGTGTGTGAACGGGTTCGACTATTCCAGAATCTAATCGCTAAACTTCCACAAAAAAAGCCCCAAATCCTCCATAGGAGCTCTAAATGGTAAAGAACGGTGTCATCTGCATATTAATCAATGTTATACTAACGTCATCGCGAAGGACGTTGTTAAGAAACCTAGCGGTCCGAGTACAGTTCCCTGTGGCACACCGCAGCAGCGGGAGGCTGGGCTAAAGAGGTCATAGTGAAAAAAATAAAATAATTCCACCCTATTGTGTCAGTTTTTAAAATAATGACGATATGTTTTAAGCAGGTGAAGGGAAGAAGGCGGGGCTTGACAATCACCAGGTATTTACTTTATCTCTTAATATTTATTGTTTCCTAGTTTATCTTCCTATTTTCCTAAACCGTATGGAGAAGGGGAGGGATCAAATAAATTTGTACTTCTTCTCACTCCTTTTCATAATAGCTAATGTTGATTTTGTTGTTGTTGTATTGTTTTTTTTACATATTCAAAAATAGACATTTTATATTGTATCCAAAACTACCTACATTTTATAGAAGAACTATGTCGTAGAAGTTGTAAAAATGTATTTTTGAATGCTCGGTGTTGTTCGTTCCTGCATGTGTGTCTGTAATGTAATAATGTAATAATGTAATAAAGTAATGTCCTTCTTTTCTGTAACCGCCCTGTAAGCTCCGCCCCCTTTCATACATAACTTTAAATAATAATGCTTTTATTAACACTCTATTCATGCATAACAAAAAAAATATACATCATATCAACAAAAGCCTAAAACACAAGAAAACCTTTTATCGACTTTTCCGTGTGATGTCATCAGAAAAATGTCACGTTTTTTTTTTTTTTTCTTACTTACATTTCGTACATTAATGCGATCATCAGTCCGTTATCAGACTTTATAGCCTAACGTTTAAAAAGAACTTTAATATTCAGCGAATGAAAAGAGGGCTCTCAGTGTCCCGGACAAAGTGCTTGGAGTCTGGGACTCTTGTGGACGGGCTGTTCTGGTTCCTGCCAGCGTTAGGACTGGATCTCAATATGCAAATGAGGTCACATGACAGACAGAGGCAGATTTTACACAGCTTTTTGAAGATGGGCCTGGTGCGTCTTTTCTTAACCCCTCTCTTCTGTGTAAATGCGACAGAGGCATAATGGGGGAGGAGTCTGCTAGTAAGCAGCAAGTAGCAGTTAGCAGCTTGGAGCTGTTAACAATTACTGGCAATTAGCAGAAAGTAGCATTCGGTAGCCAGAAGCAGTTAGCAGATAAGAGAAGTTAACAGTTACTGTAGTTAGCATACAGTAACGGTTATTTGCTAGTAGCAGTCAACAGCTAATACTAGTTACCGCATGGAAGCAGGTAACGGCGAGTAGCAGTTGTTCAGCTAGTTGCTGTTAGCAGCTAGAAACCGTTAACAGCTAGAAGCCGTTGGCAGCTAGTAGCAGTGAGCAGATAGAAGCAGTTAGCCGCTAGTAGCATTTAACAACTAGAAGCCATTAACAGCTAGTAGCAGTTAACACCTAAATCTATTAACCGCTAGTAGCACTTGACAGCTACTAACTATTACGAGCTAGTGGCAGTTAGCAGCTAGTAGCAGTTAAGAGCTTTGCCACCCCACTGTTTTTGTTTATTTCTGATTGTAAACAAACAGTGGTGTCTCAGGGACGCGTTCAATGACCTCCGTGTAAAAAAAGACTTTTGAGCGTAGGAAAATCAGCCGTAGGACTCCAGAGGTCCCTCAAGAGTCTCCAGACATGAAGCCCAACTTCAAATGTTCTCCTTCAGAACTTTTCCACACAGAACATTCACACCTGTCTAACAGCTGACCGCACCGGCATGGTCGTCAAACTGGTTCCGTTTGCGTTTACACCCATATAAAGATCCGGATCCAGATAAGACATCAAGAGTTCTACAGTCATATAAACCGGTTCAGGACGGCCGACACACGTCACCAAGGCCCGCGAGATACAATCCTGCTTCATGGCAGAAGGTCCAGTTTAGAGGTTCTCGGCGAAGAAGGATCCTGATCACTGAGCAGGTTCATACACGCTTCCTGCAGCGCCTCAAAAGGTCCAAAAGACGATCGCGTGAATACTTCGGGGTTCTGTGAACGAAGTCGCAAAAATGATTTAGGCAGGTCTTAAATATTTATTTTAATTTAATCTGAAGCGCGCCAGCGTCGCCAGACGTATTTGTGAAAGTCTTCTGTTTGATGTACCATCAATAACCCTTTAACGACGAAATGTTAGTCTATATATATATATATACACATATATATATATACACACACAGTATAATGTATATATAATAACGATTTAATCATTTAAAGGTCCAGTATGAAGATTTGGTGCCATCTAGCGGTGAACTTCCAGATTGCAGCCGAGAGAATACGACTCAACTCACTTCCTGGCTGTCCCAGAATCTGCGGTGACCCTCGGGGGTCGTGATGATGTCACTGTCCATGAATGTATTCAGACTCCTGTCGGGGGACGAGGTTCCTTGAGGCCGATGCTTTTCAAAGGTGTATTTAGTTCTTTATTCTATAAAACTATAAGTCAGTTGGCAAATATTATTATTTGCTTCCGCATTTTTGTAGGATTTCTTGCTAATGCTAGTGGATTTTTTTTTTTTTGCATGCTAAGTCAAGCTAACAGTTAATTACGTTACTGACAGTTGATGGTAAAGTCATTTTATTATATTATCGTGGGGAGGATTCGTATTTTTGTCTGTATTTGCGAAGTGTAACCGACCATTTCAACGTAACCGTGAGATTCATCCCGGGGGTCAAGGGCAATCGGTGCGACTGTCAACCCAGTTTTGACAAATGAAGGAATATTTAGCGTGAGAAACGCCGCGTCAAACATCTCTGTCAAGAAAGAAAAACACAAAGTCCCGCCTGGGCAGAGGTAAACTGGTCCACGTCGTCCACGACGCTGCTAGCGTTCCGATTTCCTCGCACGTAGTTATCAGTCGCGTCAGTCGAGGGCCAGATTTGTATAGCTAGCTAGCACGGGCTACCTAACCTAACTTGAAGCGGTTTCAAGCGCTAATATTCACGTACGGACTATTCCAACTGGTGAGACTGACGGGACAAAGTCAGTTGGGACTCGCTAAAGAAACGCAGGACGAGGACAAAAATTGAAACGCATTACAGAAGCAGCGGCTTTTTCGATCCGTCGCGCCCTTCCGCCAAAACAACCACAACCTCCAGCACTGATGACAAGTTTTCCTTCTACGTCCTTGTTGGAGACGCATCAGGACATATCAACATTTGACTATGTGGTCAAATGCGTCCCAGTCCTCCTCGGCAAGTGGTCTGAGTTTCTTTGTGGTCGTTTATACTTGTATTTCGCGACACGTCTCGCTGTTCGCTGGGGATCCGATCCGATCATAACAATTTAGCAGACAAGAACAACGAGATTGGTTGTCGTAAGTGTCGTTCTTGCTAGATGCCACAAACTTTTAGGCACTGGACCTTTAACGTCTTTGTCTGATCGTGCGGATAGAAAAATAGCGATAAGACTGGTACTGACAGTTAGTTGGGCGACGTCTGGCGCTACATCTAAGCGGCTGATTGGTCCGAAGTTGGGGGTACAGAAAGGTCACTTTTGGCGTGTCCAATCAAGGACAATGTCCCAAATGCTGCTCCGCCGTCTGAATGTCGGACCTACCATCGCCACACTTTGTTGCATTGACATGAAGAGTTCTTAAGTAGCCGCGACAGCCGGCGTTTCAGATGTGGGCGTGGCCATTCTGGACCAGTAGAAACGTTTTTTTCCGTTAGCGGTGGTCGGACAACTCCAGGAACGACCTTCCTGATGTGTGGAATGACCTGCGAAGAAGGCCGAACGTCCAAAGGAACCTCCAAATGTTGTCCAGGAGGAGTCATGATTTGAAACAACAACAGTTTCGGCGTATAAAACCAATAAAGAAGAGAAAGTATGTTGTGGGTATAGAGTGTGTCTGTTGGTGGACCATCCGCTTTCTGCTGTTAGTCACAGTCCGGGTCCTGGGGGTCCGAGGACAGACTCTCTCTGACAGGCAGCAGGTCGTAGTGCGACGGGATGTGGCTGTTTTTGGGTAGGTCGTACAGATCTTGTCCAAACTGTACGTGAGGACGGACGTCCGCTGTCGGCTGGACGCTCGTTAGCGTCGGCTCTGGAAGCAAAGACAGGAAGTCAGAAGGACCCCGAATGATCTGAAGGTCCAACGTCTCAGGAAGTCTGAGAGCTTTGGTTCTGTGTGCCATACTATATAAGATATTTAAAACTACAACTACTGCTGCTGCTACTACTACTAGCACTTCAGCTACTACAACGACTACTAATACTACTTCTAGTACTAATACTACAAATAATACCACTACCACTGCTATTATTGCTGCTACTACTACCCACACAGAAAACATGACAATGATTAAGCTATTGCTACTATTGCTACTAAAACTACTACTACTACCCACACAGGAAGCCTACAACCTATTAAAGTACTGGTACTGCTAAAACTCAGTTTTTGCTCTGTTAGCATGGTTGAATTCTCCAGGCCTCGGTTAGATGCTAACGTCCCGCCACAAGCAGTAGTGTGATACACAGTAGCAGTACAGATGAAGGTACTGGGACTGAAGTATTACTCTGACGTACGTGAACGTTTGAGCTGAAGCTCCTCACCAACTTCGTAGACGTTGCGTTTATCCGTCGGGCTGCTGTTGATCTCGGCGTAAGGGGGGTCCCGTCTGGCCGGGGACTTCATCTCCACGTAGCCACACTCTATGTTTTTGGCCGTCAGCTGGGGCGGGTCCTTGATGGTGGCGTAGGGGTTCTCAGAGCTGTTCAGGGAGCAGGAGCTGCCGTGATACGGGGTACCGTCCACCAGATCTGGATCACGGGGACGAAGGAGAACTTTGACGGTGAATACCAGGATGAAATAAAAAAGTCGTTATTACCGCGATAAGTCAGGGACTTGTTTACGTGATAACTCAAAAATCTCTCCAGGGATCATTTCACTACGCCCACGTAGAAGTCAGTAAAAGGAAGAACTGGAATGATTTTGGGATTTTCGGTTGTATATTTCCGACACAAGAGAACTGTATCTTGTGTAGGTTGTGTTTTATTCTAGAAGTTCAGATTTTACTCACTAGAGGGAGTTTTCTTAGGGAAAAAAACGCTGTTTTCCCAGAAATAACCCAAAAACGACGTCAGGAATCATTTAAATCCACATAAACCTTAAATACGTTCATTCAAGTCGGTTTTTCAAAAAAAATCGACCCTGTTTGACCCTAAATATGAATTTTCTGCTTCTTCTCCTAATACGAATACTACTACAACTACAACATCTACTACATCTAGTACTACTACTACTACTACTATTACTTCTACTACTACTACTTCTACTACTACTACTTTTACTTCTACTAATACTGTTACTACTATTACTTCTACTACTACTATTACTACTACTACTACTACTACTACTACTACTACTACTACTACTACTATTACTTCTACTACTACTACTTTTACTACTACTACTACATCTAGTACTACTACTTCTACTTCTACTACTACTACTTCTACTACTACTTCTACTACTACTACTACATCTACTACATCTAGTACTACTACTTCAACTACTACCATTACTTCTACTACTACTACTACTACTACTATTACTTCTACTACTACTACTACTACTACTATTACTTCTACTACTACTACTACTACTACTATTACTTCTACTACTACTACTACTACTACTATTACTTCTACTACTACTACTCCTACTACTACTATTACTTCTACTGCTACTACTATTACTTCTACTACTACTACTTCTACTACTACTACTACTACTACTATTACTTCTACTACTACTACTACTCCTACTACTACTATTACTTCTACTGCTACTACTATTACTTCTACTACTACTACTACTACTACTACTACTATTACTTCTACTACTACTACTACTCCTACTACTACTATTACTTCTACTACTACTACTACTCCTACTACTACTATTACTTCTACTGCTACTACTATTACTTCTACTACTACTACTACTACTACTATTACTTCTACTGCTACTACTATTACTTCTACTCCTACTACTACTATTACTTCTACTACTACTCCTACTACTACTATTACTTCTACTACTACTACTACTACTACTATTACTTCTACTACTACTACTACTACTACTATTACTTCTACTACTACTACTACTACTACTACTACTATTACTTCTACTGCTACTACTATTACTTCTACTACTACTACTACTACTATTGCTTCTACTACTACTACTACTCCTACTACTACTATTACTTCTACTGCTACTACTATTACTTCTACTACTATTAATACTACTACTACTACTACTATTACTACTATTAATACCACTACTACTACTATTAATACTACTACTACTACTACTACTATTAATACTACTACTACTACTATTAATACTACTACTACTACTACTACTATTAATACTACAACTACTACTATTAATACTACTACTACTACTACTACTACTACTACTATTAATACTACTACTACTACTACTACTATTAATACTACAACTACTACTATTAATACTACTACTATTAATACTACTACTACTACTACTACTACTACTACTATTACTTCTACTACTACTACTACTCCTACTACTACTATTACTTCTACTACTACTACTACTCCTACTTCTACTGCTACTACTATTACTTCTACTACTACTACTACTACTACTATTACTTCTACTACTACTACTACTCCTACTACTACTATTACTTCTACTACTACTACTACTCCTACTACTACTATTACTTCTACTGCTACTACTATTACTTCTACTACTACTACTACTACTACTACTCCTACTACTACTATTACTTCTACTGCTACTACTATTACTTCTACTCCGACTACTACTATTACTTCTACTACTACTACTACTACTACTACTACTTCTACTACTACTACTACTCCTACTATTACTATTACTTCTACTACTACTACCACTACTACTATTACTATTACTATTACTTCTACTACTACTACTACTACTACATCTACTACATCTAGTACTACTACTACTTCTACTACTACTACTACTACTGTTACTACTACTACTACTACTACTTCTACTACTACTACTACTACTGTTACTACTACTACTACTACTAGTACTACTACTACTAGTACTAGTACTAGTACTACTACTACTACTACTACTTCTACTACTACTACTACTGTTACTACTACTACTACTTCTACTACTACTACTACTGTTACTACTACTACTACTAGTACTAGTACTACTACTACTAGTACTAGTACTACTACTACTACTACTACTAGTACTACTACTACTACTACTACTACTACTACTGTTACTACTACTACTACTACTACTGTTACTACTACTACTACTACTACTACTAGTACTACTACTACTACTACTACTACTAGTACTACTACTACTAGTACTAGTACTAGTACTACTACTACTACTTCTACTACTACTACTACTGTTACTACTACTACTACTACTACTTCTACTACTACTACTACTGTTACTACTACTACTACTACTACTAGTACTACTACTACTAGTACT
Source organism: Lophius americanus (assembly GCA_037951165.1). Taxonomy (NCBI): domain Eukaryota; kingdom Metazoa; phylum Chordata; class Actinopteri; order Lophiiformes; family Lophiidae; genus Lophius; species Lophius americanus. The sequence goes on from JBBDHG010000472.1 coordinate 284,719, forward strand.
AGTACTAGTACTACTACTACTACTAGTACTACTACTACTACTACTACTACTGTTACTACTACTACTACTACTACTACTACTACTACTGTTACTACTAGTACTATTACTTCTACTACTACTACTACTCCTACTATTACTATTACTTCTACTACTACTACCACTACTACTATTACTATTACTATTACTTCTACTACTACTACTACTACTACATCTACTACATCTAGTACTACTACTACTTCTACTACTACTACTACTACTGTTACTACTACTACTACTACTACTTCTACTACTACTACTACTACTGTTACTACTACTACTACTACTAGTACTACTACTACTAGTACTAGTACTAGTACTACTACTACTACTACTACTTCTACTACTACTACTACTGTTACTACTACTACTACTTCTACTACTACTACTACTGTTACTACTACTACTACTAGTACTAGTACTACTACTACTACTACTACTAGTACTACTACTACTACTACTACTAGTACTACTACTACTACTACTACTACTACTGTTACTACTACTACTACTACTACTGTTACTACTACTACTACTACTACTACTACTAGTACTACTACTACTACTACTACTAGTACTACTACTACTAGTACTAGTACTAGTACTACTACTACTACTTCTACTACTACTACTACTGTTACTACTACTACTACTACTACTTCTACTACTACTACTACTGTTACTACTACTACTACTACTACTAGTACTACTACTACTAGTACTAGTACTAGTACTACTACTACTACTAGTACTACTACTACTACTACTACTACTGTTACTACTACTACTACTACTACTACTACTACTGTTACTACTAGTACTACTACTTCTACTACTACTACGACTACTAAAAGTCATAAACATCTGCGTCTGAACAAATATATAATATACATAATGTACATCATAAAAACACATTACATTATGTAAAAACACACAATAACTCTTCTGTGACTGAGTTTAACATCCTGTTCTGAATTCTAAACATAAATTCTTATTTAAAAAAAAATTGTTCCGAAGAAAAATCAGAGCCATTATTTCATTCATTCATTTAAATTCCAAATGGTTTTTTTTTTGCGTCGGAATTTCCTTTAATGAAAGAATCCAGATGTTGTCGGCAGCTGAAGACGTTGTCGGACGTACCTTGCAGTGATTTCCCGGTGAATCTCCTGTCGACCCCGAACGCTCCTGAAAACAAGAGAGCATTAAAACCAGCTCAGCCAACGACGACAGGAGTAATCCAGAGTACTTCAAAGTACATGTTCTGTACGCGGTAAACGTGGGACTCAGGTATATATATATATATATATATATATATATATATATATATATATATAAATGACTTGTGTTAAATTCTAAGGAAGAAAATAAAAATCAACGGTTCATAATAATAGAATGATCAAATATTTAGCATTTTGTGTAACAATACTGCATTAATATGATTATTACTTCTATTTTTGATATTATATGAACTAAAAACTACAAAATGACTTTTTTTTGTGACCAGAATAATGTAAAAACAGTTGCTTTTCCAGCCCACTAGGTTGTGCTATGGAGTATTTTCCCGGTTAGGGCAGCAAAGATGGCAGCTTTATAATCGTTTAAAGGTGCAGTGTGTAAAATTCAGCGGCATCCAGCGGTGAAGTTCCAGATTGCGACCTCAGCTCACCCCTCCCTACCCAGGAGACGTAAGATTTAACGGTAACAATACACGCCGATACAGCATTCCAGGAGTTCCCGTGTTCCGGGGGTCTCACCCAGGTCATTGAAGTGGTCCCTCGGTTTCCAGTCCGTGGGCAGAGTTCCGGTTTGGGCCCTTTTTCTCTGATCCACGTTACCCAGGTTCACAAACATCTGGTTGCTCTTGGCCTTCAAACAGAAAGGACAAACACTTTTAGAGCATTCCTATGTCGGCGCTGTGTCGGCGCCCTGCCCCCTGTAGGGGGGCCAAAAGTCCATTTCCCTACCGTTCCACAGGGGCCTCTGGCGCACTGGGTCAGGGTGTGGTAGCTGGGGTTGGAGAAGTAGCTGCTGGGGTGGGCTTCACACGTCGGCGCGTGAGAATCTAGAAAAGATGAGATGACTTACTAGAGTTTTCTTTCATAGCAGGCGACTTGTTCGCCCACCTACATCTGACGGCTACGGCGAGGTGACATCATCGCTGTCCGGTCAAGATGGCCGCGTGATCGTCTCAACTTCACTCAACTTTATTCATAATCAACCTTTGAACACAACCGGGTCGACCAAAGAATCCCCCCGATCCGACTCCTACAGTTAAATGAGAAGTTACGTCGACGGTATTTAAAGCTCCCCCTAGTGTCAGAAATATAGGAGCCACCTTTCCCGAAAATCAATCCAGTTCTTCCTCGCACTAAAGTCTATTAGGTTATGTAATTTCAACATGATCCAGGTAACAGTTTTTGAGTTCTGTCTGAAAAACGCATCTAAAGCATATGTCTTGACCGTGGGAGGAAGATGGAGGTCCTGGAGGGGAGCCCACAAGGAGAAACTGAAGCTCTACACAGAACTGCCTGAGGAGGATTCAAACTAAGCTCCGCCCACTTGAAAACCAGAACGCTGCCCCTCACGGCGACGGTGCAAACCTGCGATGCTGTAATCTGCTACGGCCCGCACAGCAGGACTGTAGGTCACAGCCGGCATGGTGGTCCCTTTGCCCTTCTGCTTGTTCCTGTAGATGATGAAGAGGAGGAGGAAAAAGACCCCCAGCAGCACCAGGATGATGATTCCTGCGATGAATCCGATCTGGTAGGGGTCCATCTGCATGGTTGCACTGGTCAGAGTGTTGAGGCTGCCCAGAACCACGGCGCCACCTGCAGGCAGGAGGAAGTGGAAATGTACCAGGAGAGTCAGGACCCTCCAATAACTGAACGACGATTGTGACCTCTGACCTTTGGCCCTCACCTTGGTCACAGCGGGCGCCCTTCCAGCCGGGGCTGCAGTAGCATGTGCCGGTCATGTGATCACAGGTGGAGTTATTCAGACAGTCACACACCTGACGGCAGCCGTACCCGTAGGATCCAGGAGGACATTCTAGAAGCACCAAAGAAAATCATCTTTAAGTGTGGAGGAAAGTCGGAGAGAAGGTTTAAAACTACGTAGAAACGTCAGGAGGTGAATGTAAGGATGTCGTGGGTGACAACTGTTACTGTCAGTGGTTAACACTACTTTAATGTCACTGTAACTACTTTACTGTCGCTGTCTGTAGCTAGTTTACTGTCACTGTAACTACTTTAATGTCACTGTCTGTAACTAGTTTACTGTCACTGTCTGTAACTACTTTACTGTCACTGTCTGTAACTAGTTTACTGTCACTGTAACTACTTTACTGTCATTGTCTGTAACTAGTTTACTGTCGCTGTCTGTAACTAGTTTACTGTCACTGTAACTACTTTAATGTCACTGTCTGTAACTAGTTTACTGTCACTGTCTGTAACTAGTTTACTGTCACTGTAACTACTTTAATGTCACTGTCTGTAACTAGTTTACTGTCACTGTCTGTAACTACTTTACTGTCACTGTCTGTAACTAGTTTACTGTCACTGTAACTACTTTACTGTCATTGTCTGTAACTAGTTTACTGTCGCTGTCTGTAACTAGTTTACTGTCACTGTAACTACTTTACTGTCATTGTCTGTAACTAGTTTACTGTCACTGTCTGTAACTACTTTACTGTCATTGTCTGTAACTACTTTACTGTCACTGTCTGTAACTACTTTACTGTCACTGTCTGTAACTAGTTTACTGTCACTGTCTCTAACTAGTTTACTGTCACTGTAACTACTTTACTGTCACTGTCTGTAACTACTTTACTGTCACTGTCTGTAACTACTTTACTGTCACTGTCTGTAACTACTTTACTGTCACTGTCTGTAACTACTTTACTGTCACTGTCTGTAACTAGTTTACTGTCTGTAACTACTTTACTGTCACTGTCTGTAAGTACTTTAATGTCACTGTAACTACTTTACTGTCACTGTCTGTAACTACTTTAATGTCACTGTAACTACTTTACTGTCACTGTCTGTAACTACTTTAATGTCACTGTAACTACTTTACTGTCACTGTCTAGAACTACTTTAATGTCACTGTCTGTAACTAGTTTACTGTCTGTAACTACTTTTAAATGTAGGAGAGAAAGAATTGAATTAGTGAAGGAAAGAAGAGGAGAGTGAGTGAGTGAGAGGGTGAGTGAGTGAAGGAGAGAAGAGGAGAGTGAGAGAGTGAGTGAGTGAGTGAGTGAGTGAATGAGTGAGAGGGTGACTGAGTGAGTGAGTGAGTGAAGGAGAGAAGAGGAGAGTGAGTGAGTGAGAGGGTGAGTGAGTGAAGGAGAGAAGAGGAGAGTGAGAGAGTGAGTGAGTGAGTGAGTGAGTGAATGAGTGAGAGGGTGACTGAGTGAGTGAGTGAGTGAAGGAGAGAAGAGGAGAGTGAGAGAGTGAGTGAGCGAGTGAGTGAGTGAGTGAGTGAGTGAATGAGTGAGAGGGTGACTGAGTGAGTGAGTGAGTGAAGGAGAGAAGAGGAGAGTGAGTGAGTGAGTGAGTGAGTGAAGGAGAGAAGAGGAGAGTGAGAGGGTGAGACAGGTGACACTGACTCTGCTGACAGTGGCGACCCATGAAGCCCGTACGACAGGTACAGCGTCCGGTGATGTGGTCACAGTCGGCGCCGTTCCTGCACTGACAGATGTGAGAGCAGTCCTTCCCAAAGAAACCCAACGGACATCCTGAGGAGAAGAACGTTCACCGTCAGCCGGTTCTGAACCCAACCCAGACCCAACACACACCCAGGTACAACCCCCCATCCGGTGGTCTGCAGCAGTATGTCGTTTCGGGACCGCAGCGCCGCCTACTGGACCGGAGGCCGAACTACTGCTGGATTTAAAGGTGAATTCCAGCCAAATAGATACGCAGGTAGAATCTTCAGTAATAATAATAATAATAATACATTTAATTTATAATGCACTTTACATTTGAGCGTGTACATGCAGATTTAAACCGAGGTATAAATACTTTTAGGTAGTACTCTATTTCTAACTACTCGCATACTGTATCTAACACCGATAAGAAAGTAAAAACATTTGATTTTAACATTTCAATTTAGATGTTATAATTATAATTACATGAAGAGTTTATATTCAATTGAGCTCCTTTTGGTTTTAAATCTACTTATTTACGTATTTATTTATTATTTCAGCAGCCGTTTGGAGGCTTTATCGACTTTTAGGCGCCTGCTGATACAGAATGTGGCCTGCAGGAGGTCCTCCCCTCTGGTAGGGGGCGCTGTAGTGGAACATTAACGCTCGTGTCCATCTGGATTAAACCAAAAATCTTTCTGCCGCATCTTTTTTTTCTGAAGCCCTGTGGATGAAATATGACAGAATCTTGTGTTCTGGGCGGGTCGGACTGACGTTGGGTGCAGTAGAGGCCGGTCCAACCCGGGGTGCACTTGCACTCTCCGTCGTAGGCGCTGCAGAAGGCGCCGTTGTGACAGTTGCAGGTGTGGAAGCAGTTTGGTCCCCACTGACCCGGAGGACACGCTGCAAAACAGAGACGTCTGGATCAGTAAAAGCTTCTGGATGTCCTGGACTGACCTGAGAACCAGAACCACATGAGAGTGAGCGGGGGAACGTACGCTGGGAGCAGTCACTGCCGATCCAGCCCGGGTAACACTGACAGGAGCCGTCGATTGGGTTGCAGGTTCCGTTGTTGGTGCAGCTGCATCTCCACGCACAGCTCTTCCCAAAGCGACCGCCGGGACACACTAGGACCAGACACCAGGTCCACGTTCAGACAGAACCACCATCACACAACATGCTTTAGTCACAGCTGGATAATTCCTCTCATCGGATCGACCCGGTTCCTTCAATCATGTGACTTCCCGACGACTTCCTGCGCCGATCAGGGCGGTGAGAGTTTGGGTCGCAATCTAACGATCAATTATTATTATTATTATTATTATTAATCAGGCTTAAATCAGCAGCAACGTTCTTAATCTCATTAATATCCATGACCTTGTTGTAAACATGGTTTCATTTAAACAGCTGACGTAGAATCAGGACGCTTTTATTTTGGTACTTCCTGTAAATCTGCACACGAGTGAATTTTTACTTTTACGTCACGTTTAGCTTCAACATTTAACATTTAGATGGAATCTTCGGATTTAGATCGCGAACACGATATCGAACGTTCAAATTTTTATTAAAAAAAAATTAGCCTCAAGAATTTAAGATTTATATTTAAAAAGAAATTGGATTTAAGATTTAGAAACTTTTTAGAAAAAGTTTTATAAGTTATTATTATTTAGATGAAGAATCTAGATTTAACATTTATATTTATAAATCGGGTTTGGATTAAGAATTGCGTTTTAATCGTCTCATTTAAATGTAAGGTTTATATTAAGAATTGCGATTTAACATTTAGATTTAATAATAAGATTTATGCTAAAAATGTAGATTCATTAAAATCCAACATTAAAATCTACATTTAATCATTTACTTGTGACTATATTTAACATTTAAATTGAAAATTTCGACTCGGACCAAGAATTTATTTTCAAACTCCAGATTTAATAATGAGATTCAGATTTAGAAAACTCAGATTTAACATTCGACATATTATTATTATTATTCACCCTGTTTTTTTTGTTGTTTTTTTTAACAATAAAAAGAACGTTTATGAACGTTGCTGAATGTGATGTTGACAAAAGTGACTGAATTCTGACCCCTGTCTAAGCCTTCAGTGGAACTTGATGTGTCAGAATGTTGGTCCCGACAGAAACCTCCGGACGCCGTGGCGACCAGAACCTCACCCTCGTTGCACAGCGGCCCCCTGAAGCCCGGCAGGCAGTCGCACTGTCCTGTGACGTGGTGACACGGCCCGTTGCTGTGGACACACTGTGGACACGTCTGGCTGCAGCGGTGGCCGAAGTAACCCGGAGAGCAGACTGGAGGAGAGAAGGAGAAAAATACTCAGATGTCTTTTATATTTCGTTTCGGACCCATCAATGCAAGACGAGCGTAGAAAAATCCAAAAACTAAAGTGTTTATAATGGCGAGGTAGAAACGTGAAAGGGTCCTGATACGGATCCCTGAGGCACACCACGCTCGTTCGTCGTTCTTACCGATCCAGAGGGTTCTTCGCTTAAACGTGTTTATTTTTGATGTTTATTTTAACTGAACTGGATTAAAGCTAAAGAAAAATTTTTAAATCTTCTTTTATACATTTTGCATTTTATTCCACTGTTTTAATCGGATTCATACTCATTAGTCTCATCGCGCTTCTTAATCTTATTCCATCTCATTCGGACGTTTTCGGCATTCGTATATATCCACAGCAGCGATGTAGCTCTTTCAACATCTCTCATAAATTCCCATTTTTATTTCACTTTTAATTCAAATTCTTACTATTCTTACTATTCAGAACACCGAAAGTTCTTCCTCTTATTCAAACTTTCAGCATTCTCCTTCCCAGCAGCACCAGTTATTTCATGAAAACCACAATCAAGATTTTTATTTGACTTTTAATTGGAATTCTTTCCATTCTAAACCCTCAAAATTCTCCATCTTATTCACGCTTGTTCCAGAATTTCCCTCATTAATTAAACTTCCGATCAGATCTTCAACATCCATCATTCAAAACCCGCATTTCCTTCAGAAAGTATAAGCTCTAAGTATTATTATTATCATTATTATTCATTTTATTGGATTTTATTATTACAACACTGTGAGATTATGATTTGTTGAGCTTGCGGTACTCGCCCAGTCCACTAGATGGCCACACACTCAAACACATTCTTAAGCATTAACTCACCTCATGGGTTGTCTTTTTTAACCGTAATTTATGTGGCTGTAATATGAGTTCATAATTATGTTAATTATCTTCCTTTTATTTTTTGTGTATTTACTTTGAATGACATAAAATAAACACAAACAAGTAACTTTACTGCGATGAAAGTCGGACTATGACAAGTTGGACCACTTTTCTTTTCTTTTCTGTTTAACTTCTCACTTTTCCTGAAAAGTTCCAGTTAGGCGTGAAAATAACGATTATGGGATTGACACCAGTAGGACTCCTACGGAACATCGGTGTGTTATTGCTGTGATGTCATCATATGTAAAGTGCATTATAAATTAAATGTATTATTATTATTATTATCATCTCCCCTGAGCCCAGCTAACAACCTGCAGAGCGAATGAGACTGAAAATGAATCTCCTTCATGGCGAGGGTCTCGCCGTGGCGTGGTGTTGGGTAGTGGGCGTGGCGTTGGGTAGTGGGCGTGGCGTTGGGTAGTGGGCGTGGCCGTGTGATGGAGGACTTACTCCTCTGACAGGTGGTGTCTCGGTATCCTGGAGCGCACTCACAGGTTCCTTCGTCCGGAGAACAGGAAGCTCCGTTCTTACAGTGACAGGGGATCGAGCAGTTTGGACCCCAGCGTCCCTCCGCACACACACTGTCACAGTGGATGCCTGCACACACACACACAAACACACACACACACACACACACACACACACACACACACACACACACACACACAGACACACACACACACACGGACACACACGTCTCAGTCCGCAAAAATCCAGAATCTTCCTCATTTCATTTGTGTGATTTTTTTTTTTAGTTCAGAATATGTCCTGACACCTCTCCTACGACCCCTGACCTACGACACCTGACCTACGACACCTGACCTACTACACCTGACCTACGACCCCTGACATACGACCCCTGACCTACGACCCCTGACCTACGACACCTGACCTACGACACCTGACCTACGACACCTGACCTACGACCCCTGACATACGACCCCTGACCTACGACCCCATGACCTACGACCCCTGACCTACGACCCCTGACCTACAACCCCTGACCTACAGCACCTGACCTACGACACCTGACCTACGACCCCTGACCTACGACCCCTGACCTACGACCCCTGAGCAGCCTCTGGAATAATTTGTCTCTTATCTTAAACAGCACATCAGAAGAGAAAACATTTAGGGGCGTGTCCAGGTGAAACCCGACTGTCGGTCCATCTTACCGGTCCAACCAGCCAGACAGTTGCAGTGACCGGTAGAGTGGTGGCATCCGTCGGCGTGAGAGCAGTCGCAGCGTTCTCTGCAGTCCAGACCGAAAGACCCGTCCTGAGGAACCACAGCAGAACCCTCAGAATCTTATCGCCATTACGAGCAGCAGGAGGACAGACGGGACAGAGGGGACAGAGGGGACAGAGGGGACAGAGGGGACAGACGGGACAGATGGGACAGACGGGACAGAGGGGACAGACGGGACAGAGGGGACAGACGGGACAGATGGGACAGACGGGACAGAGGGGACAGACGGGACTGAGGGGACAGATGGGACAGAGGGGACAGACGGGACAGAGGGGACAGACATGTTCTCACCTGGCAGTGGTTGTCACACCTCTCTCCTCTCCAGCCTGGGGCACAGGTGCAGCGGCCGTCCAGCGCGTCACAAGCCCCTCCTTTTCCACACCTACAGGTGAGGTTACAGCCCAGACCCCAGGTTCCACTGGGGCAGTTGACGGAGCAGTCCACCCCGTGCCACCCTGATGACAGAGAGTGGGACAGTCTGTCACAGGTTCACTCAGAAAGACTCTCCTCCTGCACACTCGGCCCACAGTCACTGCTCACACCTCTCTACCACTCTCACCTGTCACACCTGCTCAGTCTCAGTTACCCGCGTCAAGGTCTGGGGCATCAATTCATATCTGCTGGACTCATCCCGCCACATCCACCTGTCTCGCCTGTGTCTCACCTGCATGCTTAGCCTATCACCACCAGTGTCATCCATCCAATCACCTGTGTCTCACCTGCATGCTTAGCCTATCACCATCAGCTGGTGTCTCCAACTAAGACTCTCATCTCCGTTCATCTAGTTCTTCCATGCTTCTGGTTCACACGTCCCTCAACCTGCTCATCCCTTCCTAGACCTTGCAGATCTCATCATTCATCAGCCTCAGCAAACTCATCCGCCACCGCCACCACCAGTATCCTGACTCCAAAGGAGGGATATTCCACGCTGCTGCTCAGAGCAGAGACCCTTTGATCACCATCTTCTAGAAGAATCTAGAAGCCAAAGGCTTCATCCATTCATCTGTCACATTAAAGTCCTCCTCATCTTCATCTTCATCCTCCTCTTCATCCTCCATCCTTATCTGACTGAAGCAGTGATTATTTTCATGTATTGATCTACAGCGTTGAGGGTGATGACCCGATACTTTTGTCGGTATAAATGAAGCCTTGAGAATGATCAGAGCCAAAAAGCCGTTCTGAGACTGAGGCCGGAAAGTCTCAGGTCCACATCTGGTTTTGGTTCCTGGTTTTGTGCGGGTGAACGGGTCGGCGCCTGTTACTGGTTCTCCGTCAACGGCTCAACCATCAACCAGGGGTTAGGAGGGTAACTTTTTCAAATGTAACCCGTTACAGTAACTTGTTAAAAATGTAATCACAAAATACAAGTAAAGCAACTTAAAGTAACTTGATTACTTTAAGTTATATATACACATATATGAACCAACCCATATGTGTGTGTGTGTTTATGTAAAACCTGCTCCCTGTAAACAGGAACACTGAGCTCACCTGGTTCACAGAAGCAGGACCCGTCCACAGGTGAGCACTGGGCTCCGTTCCTACAGGTACATCTGGAGGAACAGTTCAGTCCATGGGTTCCTGCTGGACACGGGACCGAACAGGTGGGACCCTGAGAAGTTCAGACCAGGAGAGAACCAGAACCGTCTGTGAGGATATCATCACCACTAAACCCAACAGAATCTGAACTCTAAGCCTTAAACTTCAATAAACCACGTCCAATATGTCCACCATGCTGGTGGCTTTGGTATCTTCTTTCAGAACCTCCCTGACCCGAAGACGTGTTCTGCTCAGCTGTTTGGTTGAGGTCAGTAAGAGTCACTATCTCTTCTAAAAACGCTAAAGAGTAAGGGTCCGAGGACAGAGCCCTGAGGGACACGCGGGTCAAATGTGACATGAACCATGACTACTGAGGAAGTTCTGTTCAATAAGTACAGTTCTTTAACTCCTGCGATGACCCACTAAACAGAATAATTCTTCATTCAACCAAAAAGAAAATGTACTAAAGGGTCAAAGGTTTTCTTAAAATCCTTCTTTAGAAAAAAGACGTTTGTTTACCATGAAGCCTGGAGCGCAGACACAACCGCCACTCACACTCTGGCAGTCGGCACCGTTCTGGCACCGACACACCTGCTGGCAGGACTCGCCGTAGAACCCTGGGGTGCAGGTCTCGTTGCAGTAGAGGCCGGACCATCCGGGCCGACAGGTACACTCACCGGACATCGGCTGGCAGCTGGTGTCAAAGAGAACGAGGGGTTAGTGTTTAAAGGTCGGCAACCAGTCAACTAATCAAGCAACCACCCGATCAACCAACCCACCTACCAACCACCCGATCAACCAACCCACCTACCAACCACCCAATCAACCAACCCACCTACCAACCACCCGATCAACCAACCCACCTACCCACCACCCAATCAACCAACCCACCACCGAATCAACCAACCCACCTACCCACCACCCAATCAACCAACCCACCTACCAACCACCTGATCAACCAACCCACCTACCAACCACCCAATCAACCAACCCACCACCCAATCAACCAACCCACCTACCCACCACCCAATCAACCAACCCACCTACCCACCACCCAATCAACCAACCCACCTACCCGTCTTACCAACCACCCAATCAACCAACCCACCTACCAACCACCCGATCAACCAACCCACCTACCAACCACCCATTCAACCAACCCACCTACCCACCACCCAATCAACCAACCCACCTACCAACCACCCAATCAACCAACCCACCTACCAACCACCCAATCCAGCAACCCACCTACCCACCACCCCATCAACCAACCCACCTACTAACCACCCAATCAAGCAACCCACCTACCAACCACCCAATCAACCAACCCACCTACCAACCACCTGATCAACCAACCCACCTACCAACCACCCAATCAACCAACCCACCTACCAACCACCTGATCAACCAACCCACCTACCAACCACCCAATCAACCAACCCACCTACCAACCACCTGATCAACCAACCCACCTACCAACCACCCAATCAACCAACCCACCTACCAACCACCAGATCAACCAACCCACCTACCAACCACCCAATCAACCAACCCACCTACCAACCACCCGATCAACCAACCCACCTACCAACCACCCAATCAACCAACCCACCTACCAACCAGCGAATCAACCAACCCACCTACCAACCACCCAATCAACCAACCCACCTACCAACCACCCGATCAACCAACCCACCGACCAACCACCCAATCAACCAACCCACCTACCAACCACCTGATCAACCAACCCACCTACCAACCACCCAATCAACCAACCCACCTACCAACCACCCGATCAACCAACCCACCGACCAACCACCCAATCAACCAACCCACCTACCAACCACCTGATCAACCAACCCACCTACCAACCACCCAATCAACCAACCCACCTACCAACCACCCAATCAACCAACCCACCTACCAACCACCCAATCCAGCAACCCACCTACCCACCACCCCATCAACCAACCCACCTACTAACCACCCAATCAACCAACCCACCTACCAACCACCCAATCAACCAACCCACCTACCAACCACCTGATCAACCAACCCACCTACCAACCACCCAATCAACCAACCCACCTACCAACCACCTGATCAACCAACCCACCTACCAACCACCCAATCAACCAACCCACCTACCAACCACCTGATCAACCAACCCACCTACCAACCACCCAATCAACCAACCCACCTACCAACCACCAGATCAACCAACCCACCTACCAACCACCCAATCAACCAACCCACCTACCAACCACCCGATCAACCAACCCACCTACCAACCACCCAATCAACCAACCCACCTACCAACCAGCGAATCAACCAACCCACCTACCAACCACCCAATCAACCAACCCACCTACCAACCACCCGATCAACCAACCCACCGACCAACCACCCAATCAACCAACCCACCTACCAACCACCTGATCAACCAACCCACCTACCAACCACCCAATCAACCAACCCACCTACCAACCACCCAATCCAGCAACCCACCTACCAACCACCCCATCAACCAACCCACCTACCAACCACCCGATCAACCAACCCACCTACCAACCACCTGATCAACCAACCAGCCAATCAACCAACCAACTAACTAACCAACCGACCAACCAACTAACACCTGACTCACATCCGTCAGAACAGCAGCTTCGGTCTACGGCGCCACATGCCGCCACCCGCTGGACCCGCCTGACTGATCCAATACCGACGCCTTTCACGCGTGAAAAACAACTTCCTGTCTACTCTCACACAAAGTAAAAGCATACCTGCGTGTGTTCTGGGCGTGGCAGGGACACTTCCTGTCACAGCGGAGGCCGTAGAGTCCTTCAGGACACAGTCGGACCTCGCACGTCTCCCCCGTGAATCCGGGCTCACACAAACAGGCCCCGGTGGCGTGGTAGCACTGAGCGTGGTTCTGACAGCGGCAGGTCTGAGCACAGTCGGCGCCGTACGTCCCAACAGGACACTCATGTTGGCACCTGTCCACGAGAGACATCAAGAGACACGGTCAACTCATAGACTGAGACATACAGCGATGCGCCATAACATTATAACCACTGAGAGGTGGAGTCAGGAGAACATTGATTATCTGGTTACCACGGTTACCAGGCAACGCGATACTGCAAGATCGATCGTTGGTGATGAAAGCAGGGAAAATATCAAAAGTAGAAATCTGAGAGAATTTGACAGGGACCAGTTGTGTTGTCTAGACGATTGGGTCAGAACTTCTACAGAACTGAAGGTCTTGTTGTTTAAGAATGGAATGGTTTTAGAAACGAATGACGGCCCTAGACCATGTCGGGGAGGTGGTTATAATGTAACGGCTGATGGATGTGTGGGTGAAGTTCGGCAGATATTCTCCAGACACCCGTCAGACTCACCTTAAAAAAATCACGTTTCCACGGAAACAATAACAGTCTGTTAAACTTCGAGGCGGGTGGTCTTAATGATATGGCAGATCGCGGTTAGTGTTTTTGAGCGTGTGTTTAAGTATTTTGAGGTGTAAGGAGACAAAAGACGTCTGAAAATATAAGTCAGCTTGAACATTAATGTCATTAATCAGATTATATTCTTTGTTTGTCTCTCAAAACAGTTCCAGAGGGGGCGTGGCCACAATGTGACATCATCACTCCAAGAGGATTTTTACCTTTTCACTCCTGTGCGTCTGTTTGTTTGTCTGTTTGTTTGTCTGTTTGTTTGTCTGTTTGTCTGTTTGTTTGTCTGTTTGTTTGTCTGTTTGTTTGTTTGTTTGTCTGTTTGTTTGTCTGTTTGTCTGTTTGTCTGTCTGTTTTTGTGTTTGCTTGTCTGTCTGTTTGTCTGTTTGTCTGTTTGTTTGTCTGTTTGTTTGTCTGTTTGTTTGTCTGTTTGTTTGTCTGTTTGTTTGTCTGTTTGTTTGTCTGTTTGTCTGTTTGTCTGTTTGTTTGTCTGTTTGTCTGTTTGTCTGTTTGTTTGTCTGTTTGTTTGTCTGTTTGTCTGTTTGTTTGTCTGTTTGTCGGTTTGTCTGTTTGTTTGTCTGTTTGTCTGTCTGTTTTTGTGTTTGCTTGTCTGTCTGTTTGTTTGTCTGTTTGTCTGTTTGTTTGTCTGTTTGTCGGTTTGTCTGTTTGTTTGTCTGTTTGTCTGTCTGTTTTTGTGTTTGCTTGTCTGTCTGTTTGTCTGTCTGTTTGTCTGTTTGTTTGTCTGTTTGTCTGTTTGTTTGTCTGTTTGTTTGTCTGTTTGTTTGTCTGTTTGTCTGTTTGTTTGTCTGTTTGTCTGTCTGTTTTTGTGTTTGTCTGTTTGTCTGTTTGTCTGTTTGTTTGTCTGTTTGTCTGTTTGTTTGTCTGTTTGTCTGTCTGTTTGTCGGTTTGTCTGTTTGTCTGTTTGTTTGTTTGTCTGTTTGTCTGTTTGTCTGTTTGTTTGTCTGTTTGTCTGTTTGTTTGTCTGTTTGTCTGTTTGTCTGTTTGTTTGTCTGTTTGTCTGTTTGTTTGTCTGTTTGTGTGTTTGTTTGTCTGTTTGTCTGTTTGTTTGTCTGTTTGATTGTCTGTTTGTTTGTCTGTTTGTCTGTTTGTTTGTCTGTTTGTTTGTTTGTTTGTCTGTCTGTTTGTTTGTCTGTTTGTTTGTCTGTTTGTTTGTCTGTTTGTTTGTTTGTCTGTTTGATTGTCTGTTTGATTGTCTGTTTGTCTGTCTGTTTGTTTGTCTGTTTGTCTGTCTGTTTGTTTGTCTGTTTGTCTGTTTGTCTGTCTGTTTGTTTGTCTGTTTGTCTGTCTGTTTGTCTGTCTGTTTGTTTGTCTGTTTGTCTGTCTGTTTGTCTGTCTGTTTGTTTGTCTGTTTGTTTGTCTGTTTGATTGTCTGTTTGTTTGTCTGTTTGTCTGTCTGTTTGTTTGTTTGTTTGTTTGTCTGTCTGTTTGTTTGTCTGTTTGTCTGTTTGTCTGTTTGTTTGTCTGTTTGTTTGTCTGTTTGATTGTCTGATTGTCTGTTTGTCTGTTTGTTTGTCTGTTTGTTTGTTTGTCTGTTTGATTGTATGTTTGTTTGTCTGTTTGTCTGTTTGTTTGTTTGTTTCCTGTGATTCATTTTGACGTTCCTTCGGGGGTTGGAGCCGGGATCTCGGTGTGCTGAACAGAGACGCTGAAGTGGAAGGCTATTTCACTCAAATCTTTTTTTTCCTGTTTTTCCCCGATAAGTTTTTCTTAACCTACAAGCTTCATCGTTTATCGCGCTTTAAGGCCGCCATAGACTCTTGGAGGAGGAAGGTGAGCTGAGGTTGTTCTTGCCGTTCTCCGGTGAATCCGGGGCTGCACTGACAGCGGCCGCTGGAGGACACACAGAAGCCGTTGTTGTGACACTGACACTCCTGGGAACAGTTGAGTCCAAACCGTCCCTCGGGACACGGCTGTCCACACACAGAACCCTGCAGGGGGACGAGACAGAAAGGAGGAGGTGCCGGTCTTGTGAGAAACTTTATGGAAGCTGATCCCATCCTAACCTTCTGTGCTCCTGCCCACGTCTTCTCATGTGCCTGTTTACAGGCATCAGCCATAACATTACAACCACCCCGACTAATGCTGTTTGGGTGCTTGGTTTGCTGCCAAATCAGTTCTGACCCGTTGAGGCGCGGACCTCTGAAGGTGTGCTGTGGTATCTGCTGGTACCAAGATGTTAGAGGCGGGTCCGTTAGGTCCTGGAAGCTGTGAGGCGGGTCCTCCATGGATGGAACATCCCACACATGTTGCACAAACTTTTCCTCAACCATTTCTGACACTTTTCAATCAGAACCAGGAATAATATTTTCAGGGATCGATGTTCCAGTAGGTTCTCCGTGAGATCAGACATCACAGCGGCGTCCTTGTTGAACTGACATCTAACCACTTCATCCGTGTTTTCCACATTACCTGTCGGTGGTTTTAATGTTATGGCTGACCGGTGTTCTTCACCTCTGACTGTTCTGTTCTCTGTTCTGTTTCTCTTCCCTGCCGGTATCTACTGATAAGTGATTGTTTGTTTCTCTGCCGGTATGATGAGGAAGAAGAAGCTGATCTTCATCAGAGTTTGGACAAACAGGAAGTGGTCAGTACCATCCATCCAGCCGGACAGGAACACGCTCCAGTCACGTGGTGACACACTCCTCCGTTCTGACAGGGACATCTCTCCTCGCACTGCTGCCCGTGTTTACCTGGAGGACAAACGTCTTCACAGCTGGAGTGAAGACGAAGAAGAAGAAGAAGAAGAAGAGGAAGAAGAGAGAATTCACTTTAAGTCTCTGCAGGACCTCATCTAATCCACCATCTAGGAAACCTCTCCCTTCACTCCTGCTGCTGCTCCTCTTCTGTCACAGATAACTCCCACCAACAGTCTTCTCCACCCACTCCACCCTGTCTGCACTCACTTCTCCACCTCTTCTCCACACTCCCTGCTGCTCTGAACGGTTGAACTCAAAGTCCCTAAACTCCTTCACCTTCTCCACCTCCTCTCCTTCATCCTCACCGCTCCTCCTGCCTCCCTTTCATTCACTTTCATGCCTCTTCTCTCCAGCGCATACCTCCACCTCCCCAGGTTCTCCTCCACCTGCAGCCGGCTCTCACTACAGATCACAATCTCCTCCACCGACATCTTCGTCCATGGAGACTCCTGTTTGACCTCCTCTGTCAGTCTGTCCATCACCATAGCAAACAAGAAGGGGCTCAGAGCCCAACCTTGGTGCAGTCCCACCTCCACCTTGAACCCATTCGCCCCCCCCGCTGCACCACCCCCTCTGACCTGCTCCTCTCACACGTATCCTGCGGGGCTGGATTATTATGGTGTGTAGACTCACAAAGCTCCGGTGTATCCCGGTGAACACCTGCACTCCCCGGTCACATGCTCACAGCCGGCGCCGTTGTGACACTGGCACTTCTGCTGGCACCCGGTACCGTAGGTGCCGCCTCCACACGGGCTCTCGCAGCGCCAGCCCCCGTATCCAGGAGTGCAGACGCAGGCGCCGGTGATGGGGTTACACAGCGCCGCGTTCTGGCACTGACATCTGCTGCTGCAGTGGGAACCCCAGTGGGTACTGTCACAGGCTGGGGGGAGGAGGCGGGGGGAGGGACAAAAGAGGAGAGGCAGCGGTTGGTTAATCTTCTCTGGTGGGTTTCACTTCACATCTTGTGTTTATTTACTCGGCTGGTCCGACATGATGAAGACGAAGAGACGAAAAACACAAAGACCTCCTTAAACCACTTAGATACCGGATCAGAGAAAAGAGGTTTCGGTCCCACATCTCCACCCACTCCATCATCGGTCCCACATCTCCACCAGTGGTCCAACATCTCAAACAGCTCCACCATCGGTCCCACATCTCCACCCACTCCATCATCTGTCCAACATCTCCACCAAATGTCCAACATCTCAAACAGCTCCAGCTCTCGGTCCCACATCTCCACCCACTCCATCATCTGTCCCACATCTCCACCCACTCCATCATCGGTCCCACATCTCCACCCACTCCATCATCTGTCCAACATCTCCACCAGTGGTCCAACATCTCAAACAGCTCCAGCTCTCGGCCCCACATCTCCACCCACTCAACATCAGCCCCACATCTCCACCTGCTCCACCATTCTTGAGGTGATGAAGAGGGTACTGGGATGGTGGAGGTCCATTAGCCTGCTTCCCTCTGACCTGCTAATAAGTGCACACTTTTGTCTCCCTCTGCCTCTCCGTGAGAGGGGAGGGTGGAGGGGGTGGAGGGGGTGGAGGGAGGATAAAGGCGGAGATCAGACATACTGGGATGCACACGTAAACCTCCATAGACCCAGAAAAGCCTTCCTGCTACTTTGTGAGAAACCTGACCCAGATTAAAGAAAGGCTTCTGGCCCGTGTGGCGGAGAACAGAGCGCTCTCTCTCCCCAGCCCTTTCAGGAGGGGCGGGAACAAAGAAGACTGTTCCCGGGTCGGGTCACAAGACTTAATGGCCGCCGCGGGCTCGGGCAGAATCTCGACCAAACAATTAATTAAAGAGAAAATCCCAGAGTTAATGGAATCAGGACCGATTTAACCTCCAGATACAGAACCGACACCTCCTCGCATCCAGGGCGGGTTCAGCAGGACAAAGATCTGCTCCGGTGTGATGAGAGCCAGAACCATGTGGTGCCAGCTGTTGAGAGCGGGTTCTGACCGGGGAGGGATTGGGACTGTGGTGTTTTTTCCATCTATTTGGTGTTAGTCCAGCGGAGCGGGCCTGGGAACAGACGGGTTTCCCACTGAGCAGCGTTTCTCCTCTCATCAGGAATGTGTGTCCCTCAGAATCGGACCTCGAGTTACAATGAAAACCCCTGACCCTCTTCCCAGAGGGACACCGTTACCCCGACACTGTAGAACCAGAACACATCCGCCCATGAGCTGTTTTCAACTTACAGCAGCTTCTCAGATGCTTCAGCGTCACTGCTAAGCTCATAATAATAACCCCGATGATGTCATCATGATGTCATCGCAATGACATCATGATGACATCTGTGTTTATTTAGGTTTTTATTTAGGAGTCGGCAGAAACAGAAATCCAGAGACGCTCGTCCGAGCTGGCGTCGTGAATTCTAAAACTCCTGCGATCTTATCGGACGGACAAAAAGATGCGATGTTTGTAAAACAAAGACAGAAATAAAGTTGTTTTTTTTTCAGTGTTACGCGATTTGTTATGTGAGCTGTGTTTGTTTACATTTTGATATGTGATATTAATACTTCTTTTAACGTGTTTTTTTTTAAATGTGCCTTTAAAGCGTTTTTGAGTATTTTGAGAAGGACTCCATAAATAAAACGTTTTATTTTTATTGTCGTCATCATATCTCCGAAATGTCGGAGACATGATGGAGTCGTCGTAATCGTACATCGGAGCCATTGTGTTTACCTCATAACTCCGAAAACATTTTAGGAGTCTTTTTCAAATTCTATACCCACATAGATGTTAGTGCGAGGAAGAACTGGAGTGATTCTGAGAAAGGTTGGTTGTACGTTTCCGACACTAGGGGGAGCTGTAATAATCCTAGATTTGGAGTAAAGGGATAATCCAGACTTTGTTTACGTCGGTGGTTCTGGAGCTGTCAATCAGAAGGGAGGTCTTCTAGACTGGGGTCCAGAAGAAGAAGTCCACTGTAACGGTAGTGGTATATTCTTGAGGACTGGAGAACGTCCGTTCGGGTCCGTTGGCGATCATCACCGGAATATTTTTGAACGCTAACTTTCCTCGGAACTCTGCGACGTCACTTAATGAGTGGGAGGGGCTTGTTTCCCTGCAGTAAGGCTAACCACCAGCAGGTGGTGGCAGACGGCGGTTCTGTTCTGGTATTTAGTCTGCGTTCCTCACAGAAAGCCCGGCTCAGCTGAGAGACGTTGTTGTCCGTCTTCCTGCACCGACACGGACAAAAAGCTTTTGTGTCTTCGTCTTTGTTCTTCTCGGGTCATCTGTCTTACTGAAGTCACGCCGCTTCGGCTCTGTTGACAGCAAAGTCAGACGGGGGTCCAGTCCAGACCAGCGGGGATGATACGGTCCAGCATCAGTCTCGCCTGAAAGCCCATCTGATGTTTGGGACGCGTCAGATTTTCCTCCGCCCACCCGCCGTCCCTGAAGATCCAGTCCGTCTTTGAAGGCAGAATCTTCGTCCACCAACTTGAGGACAAACGGCGTTCTCACCATCAGCAGCGGTCAGCAGGTCATCGGGTGACGACGTCCGATGACTCCGTGTGAGTGTGTGTGAACATGGGTGGAGAGACGGACGCCAGACGGACGCCAGACGGACACGCCTTCTTTTATAATTACTGAAAATAAAGTCTAAAAGGTTTTATTATTATTATTATTATTATTCTGAGCTGTTGGTATCAGACTGGTGAAGGTCCAAAGCCGGGTGGCTGGGCGGCGCTGGTCCGATTGAATCACTTCAGCGAGACAAACTGGATCCATGTTATGGGTTCCAGACTAGAACCTTTGGAAACATTTTCAGGCCCTCAAAGCTGAATATTCCTAAAAAAAAAAAAAACCCGGTCGTGTTAAAGGTGAAAGGGAATCCATTCAGCGCCACCATAGTGATAATGATTATTAATAGTGATAACGATTATTAATAGTGATAACGATTATTAATAGTGATAACGATCATTAATAGTGATAACGATTATTAATAGTGATAACGATTATTAATAGTGATAACGATCATTAATAGTGATAACGATTATTAATAGTGATAACGATCATTAATAGTGATAACGATTATTAATAGTGATAACGATCATTAATAGTGATAACGATTATTAATAGTGATAACGATCATTAATAGTGATAAGGATTATTAATAGTGATAACGATTATTAATAGTGATAAGGATTATTAATAGTGATAACGATTATTAATAGTGATAACGATTATTAATAGTGATAACTATTATGAATAGTGATAACGATTATTAATAGTGATAACGATTATTAATAGTGATAACGATTATTAATAGTGATAACGATTTTTAATAGTGATAACGATTATTAATAGTGATAACTATTATGAATAGTGATAACGATTATTAATAGTGATAACGATTATTAATAGTGATAACTATTATGAATAGTGATAACTATTATTAATAGTGATAACGATTATTAATAGTGATAACGATTATTAGTAGTGATAACGCTCATTAATAGTGATAAGGATTATTAATGGTGATAACGATCATTAATAGTGATAACGATTATTAATAGTGATAACGATCATTAATAGTGATAAGGATTATTAATAGTGATAACGATCATTAATAGTGATAAGGATTATTAATAGTGATAACGATTATTAATAGTGATAAGGATTATTAATAGTGATAACGATTATTAATAGTGATAACAATTATTAATAGTGATAACGATTATTAATAGTGATAACTATTATGAATAGTGATAACGATTATTAATAGTGATAACGATTATTAATAGTGATAACGATTATTAATAGTGATAACGATCATTAATAGTGATAACGATTATTAATAGTGATAACGATCATTAATAGTGATAAGGATTATTAATAGTGATAACGATTATTAATAGTGATAAGGATTATTAATAGTGATAACGATTATTAATAGTGATAACGATTATTAATAGTGATAACTATTATGAATAGTGATAACGATTATTAATAGTGATAACGATTATTAATAGTGATAACGATTATTAATAGTGATAACGATTATTAATAGTGATAACTATTATGAATAGTGATAACGATTATTAATAGTGATAACGATTATTAATAGTGATAACTATTATGAATAGTGATAACTATTATTAATAGTTATCACTATTATTAATAGTGATAACGATTATTAATAGTGATAACGATTATTAGTAGTGATAACGCTCATTAATAGTGATAAGGATTATTAATAGTGATAACGATCATTAATAGTGATAACGATTATTAATAGTGATAACGATCATTAATAGTGATAACGATTATTAATAGTGATAACGATCATTAATAGTGATAAGGATTATTAATAGTGATAACGATTATTAATAGTGATAAGGATTATTAATAGTGATAACGATTATTAATAGTGATAACAATTATTAATAGTGATAACGATTATTAATAGTGATAACTATTATGAATAGTGATAACGATTATTAATAGTGATAACGATTATTAATAGTGATAACGATTATTAATAGTGATAACGATTTTTAATAGTGATAACGATTATTAATAGTGATAACGATTATTAATAGTGATAACGATTTTTAATAGTGATAACGATTATTAATAGTGATAACTATTATGAATAGTGATAACGATTATTAATAGTGATAACGATTATTAATAGTGATAACTATTATGAATAGTGATAACTATTATTAATAGTTATCACTATTATTAATAGTGATAACGATTATTAATAGTGATAACGATTATTAGTAGTGATAACGATTATTAATAGTGATAACGATTATTAATAGTGATTTTTTTATAGGGTAAAGTTACTATTTATTATTCTGTTATTTAATGTTGTTTATATTCAGGTTGAAGTAACTTAAATTGAAGTCAGTTATTTATGTGGAAGGCTTGTTATTATATATATATATATATATATATATAAATATATATATATATATATTATTATTATTATTATTATGTTTTTATTATTATTATGTTTTTATTATTATTATTATTTATTTATTTTTAAATTATTATTATGTTTTTACTATTATTATGTTTTTATTATTAATATGTTTGTATTATTATTATTATTAAGTTTTTATTATTATTATTATTGTTATTATGACGATGTTTTTATTTTTTAAGGTTTTATTTAATAAAAGAATGTGTTTTAGATTTTCTTTGGTTTATTTATTCATTTGATGATATAATGTTAAACACATTATACATTTTTGTGTTTTACCAGTTTACATAAACGTACACGTACAGGTAAACGTAAAGGTACATATACACGTTTTACATGTACAAGTACACCTACCCGTACCAGTATACGTAAAAGTATAAACATGCAAGAATATATGTACATGTGACTTTAAATACGTAGAAGTATACGCACACGTACAGGTACACGTACACGCACACGTACATGTACACGTACACGTACAGGTACACGTACAGGTACACGTACAGGAACACATATACGTACAGGTAGATGTACACGTACATGTACGTGTACAAGTACACGTACATGTACACGTACAAGTACACATACACGTACACGTACAGGTACACGTGCACGTACACATACAAGTACGCGTACAAGTACACGTACACGTACATGTACAAGTACACATACAGGTACACATACAGGTACACATACAGGTAGACGTACACGTACAGGTAGACGTACAGGTAGACGTACACGTACACGTACAGGTACACGTACAGGTAGAGGTATAAGTACACGTACACAAAGGTACACGTACAGGTAGACGTATAGGTACACGTACAGGTACACGTACAGGTACAAGTACACGTACACGTACAGGTACACGTACAGGTACACATACGTGCACAAGTACAGGTACAGGTACAGGTACACATACAGGTACAGGTACAGGTACACGTACAGGTACAGGTACAGGTACACGTACACGTACAGGTACAGGTACACGTACACGTACAGGTACAGGTACACGTACAGATACACGTACAGGTACAGGTACAGGTACACGTACAGGTACACGTACAGGTACACGTACAGGTACACATACGTGTACAAGTACAGGTACAGGTACAGGTACACGTACAGGTACAGGTACACGTACAGGTACAGGTACACGTACAGGTACAGGTACACGTACACGTACAGGTACAGGTACACGTACAGGTACACGTACAGGTACAGGTACAGGTACACGTACAGGTACACGTACACGTACAGGTACACGTACAGGTACAGGTACACGTACAGGTACAGGTACAGGTACACGTACAGGTACAGGTACACGTACAGGTACAGGTACACGTACAGGTACGTGTACAAGTACAGGTACAGGTACACGTACAGGTACACGTACACGTACAGGTACGTGTACAAGTACAGGTACACGTACACGTACAGGTACGTGTACAAGTACAGGTACAGGTACACGTACAGGTACAGGTACACGTACAGGTACAGGTACAGGTACACGTACAGGTACACGTACAGGTACACGTACAGGTACACGTACAGGTACACGTACAGGTACGTGTACAAGTACAGGTACAGGTACAGGTACACGTACAGGTACAGGTACACGTACAGGTACAGGTACAGGTACGTGTACAGGTACAGGTACACGTACAGGTACAGGTACACGTACAGGTACACGTACAGGTACAGGTACACGTACAGGTACACGTACAGGTACAGGTACAGGTACACGTACAGGTACACGTACAGGTACAGGTACAGGTACACGTACAGGTACACGTACAGGTACAGGTACACGTACAGGTACACGTACAGGTACAGGTACAGGTACACGTACAGGTACACGTACAGGTACAGGTACAGGTACACGTACAGGTACACGTACAGGTACAGGTACAGGTAGTTGGGTTGGGGACACTAAAGCGTGGTCCTCCTTTGTATTGACTGTTTTTCACTGCTTTTTTCCTCTTTAATGAAGCTGAAGCAGTTTGTGGGCGGAGTTTGGGTCAAACCTAGAACCACCGGGGGAGGTTGGAGAACCTAACGACCGAGTGTGGATTGATTAGGATGCAGAGAGAAGATCCTGCAGAGGATTCTGGGATACTCTACGGGTTTTCTCACAGCTGGACTTGCGGCACCAGAGCATCTTGTGTTGTTACCATGTGTGCTACATCACAAGACCCGCCGCCCCCGGGTCATTTCCTGCTCCCTTTATTCCTGCCTCCACCCTCCGCGGAGACGTCCTCCATTACCTCCTTCCATTATTCCTGCCTCCACCCTCCACGGAGACGTCCTCCATTACCTCCTTCCATTATTCCTGCCTCCACCCTCAAAGAAGCCTTCGTCCATTTCCAGTTCCTGGACCCCAAATTGTTCCTCAGGCATTTTGTGGGGGTCTGCTGATCTGTGACGTTCAGCCGCTGCTTTAGAGTCTGAGGCGACGCTTGAAGGGACGGCGTCTGAACCGCAGAGATCTACAGTCTTCTGGACGGGAGGGTCCTTTCATTCCCTAAAGCAGGGGTCTCCAAACACTGGCCCGCGGACCGGAATCAAACCGCTCTATCATTCATGCAAAAAAAACCCCAACAGAAAACCCCAACCCTGAATAATGAACTATTATACAAGGTTAGTTGTCTTTATTTATTATTATCCATCTTATTCTCTTTAGTTAGTTTATTTATTATTATTCATCTAATTCTCTTTAGTTAGTTTATTTATTATTATTTTTCATCTTATTCACTTTATTTAGTTTATTTATTATTATTTTTCATCTTATTCACTTTATTAAGTTTATTTATTATTATTATTCATCTTATCTCTTTAGTTAGTTTATTTATTATTATTCATTTTACTCTCTTTAGTTAGTTTATTTAATATTATTCATCTAATTCTCTTTAGTTAGTTTATTTATTATTATTTATCTTATTCACTTTAGTTAGTTTATTTATTAATATTATTCATCTTATTCTCTTTATTTAGTTTATTTATTATTATTATTCATCTTATCACTT
Organism: Lophius americanus; assembly: GCA_037951165.1. Lineage (NCBI taxonomy): Eukaryota > Metazoa > Chordata > Actinopteri > Lophiiformes > Lophiidae > Lophius > Lophius americanus. Next base: position 310,570 of record JBBDHG010000472.1, read on the forward strand.
TATTAAGTTTATTTATTATTATTTTTCATATTATTCACTTTATTAAGTTTATCTATTATTATTATTCATCTTATTCTCTTCATTTATTTTATTTATTATTATTCATTTTATTCTCTTTAATTAGTTTATTTATTATTATTCATCTTATTCTCTTTAATTACTTTATTTAATATTATTATTTATCTTATTCACTTTATTAAGTTTATTTATTATTATTTTTCATCTTATTCACTTTATTAAGTTTATTTATTATTATTATTCATCTTATTCTCTTTAGTTAGTTTATTTATTATTATTCATTTTATTCTCTTTAGTTAGTTTATTTATTATTATTTATCTTATTCACTTTAGTTAGTTTATTTATTAATATTATTCATCTTATTCTCTTTATTTAGTTTATTTATTATTATTATTCATCTTATCACTTTATTAAGTTTATTTATTATTATTTTTCATAGTATTCACTTTATTAAGTTTATCTATTATTATTATTCATGTTATTCTCTTCATTTAGTTTATTTATTATTATTAATTTTATTCTCTTTAATTACTTTATTTATTATTATTATTCATCTTATTCACTTTATTAAGTTTATTTATTATTATTATTCATCTTACTCACTTTATTAAGTTTATTTATTATTATTTTTCATCGGATTCACTTTATTAAGTTTATTTATTATTATTATTCATCTTATTCTCTTCATTTAGTTTATTTATTATTATTCATCTTATTGTCTTTATCTAATTTATTTATTATTATTCATCTTATTGTCTTTATTTAGTTTATTTATTATTATTCATCTTATTGTCTTTATTTAGTTTATTAATTATTATTATTCATTTTTTATTTACTAAAAATACTTTGGACACAACGTCACATTTAATTTGAGGCGTTCAGTCAGGGGGATTACTTGTAAAACGCAGGGGACTGGGGACTTTTCGGGGATTTAAACTTGCTCAAACGTGGGGGTCGTGTGAAGGCCCACTAAAGGACTTCAGGAGGAAACACGTATAAACGGTTACCCGTCTCCTGTTTTCATGAGCGTCGTATTTCCGCGACATTCGCGCCTCCATTGAGGAGAGAAGCTCCACAGAGGAGTGTGGGAGATCAGACAGGAGGGCCGGGCCGGGCCGAGTCGGGCCGGGCCCCAGGAGAACCTCGGGACACAGACACAACAATGAGCGCCTTTATTACACGCTGACACTGAAGACGACGGGGGCCACGCCCTGTGGGCTCTTCATCATGCCTCGCCGTACAGCGGAACCTCACATGGCGACCGACCTCCAGCGCAGACGCACACATTCCCACAGACACGCAGACGTCTGCAGCGGAAACAGACGGACCGCCTGTCGCTAAGACCCCCGGAAACAAAACACACATATCTGCCATAACATTATAACCAGGGAGACCACACGAGTAACACCGATAATCTCGTTGCCATGACAACCGTCAGACAACATTCGGTGGTTGTGACCTACAAAAGTGGTCCGAGTAAGGACAACCGGTGAACTGGTAACAGGTTTGTTGATGCAAGTGTGGAGGGATGTCTAAAAGTACTGACTGGTACCACAGAGGAGCTACTGTGGCACAGAAGGTTCTGCGAGTTCTGGTGGGCAGGTGTCAGAACATCACGGAGCTGTTTTGAGGGCAGAAGTGGGACCTAAGCATTATTAGGCCCGTGGTTTTAATCGTATGGTTGATTGGTGTGAGAGTTAGTCAAATCTGTAGAAGCCAGACTTCAGATTTCTAGACAAGATGGAATTCAGACGAACGCTAAGAATCACGTCTCCACGGAGATCAGCGCCAGACAGAAAACTTCTGTCTGTTCTGAAGTTAGTTTCATGTTGGGGGATAAAAGTTAATCCTCGCGATGTCTGCGTCTCTGCAGCCGCGTGACGGAGAACCACGAGCGGTTCTGGTCAGGAGG